>JAXBDA010000971.1:0-65232 GCA_036023075.1 Gaultheria prostrata
AGTCATATGAGATTTTCTGACTGATGTGACATGTCTCATATTTGTGCCATTAAATCTCATATTTGACCATATGAGATTTTGTGGACTTAAATATGAGATTTTGTGGACTTATATGAGATTTTTTGACTACCCGTATGAGGGTGTATACGGTACGCCCTTTCATATCTTTAGCCACAAAATCTCATATTTTGAGTCACAAAATCTCATATTTTGAGTCACAAAATCTCATATAGAATAATTTTGGGGGGTGTGTACCGTAGCAACACCCGTCAAATTCGAGTCTTGGGTATTTTTTTTTTATCGGATTTTGTGGGTATCTTGAAAATTTTCTTTCGTTTTTCACGTAGGTTTCCTTTCTTTCCTTTTTTTTTAGGCAGAGCCCGAGAATATGGGAGCAGGGAATATAGGTCGGGGAGGACACGATGATGTGATCACAGATACCATGTCTATTTGTAAACATTTTTTGAGGTAAAGGTAATTGTTGAATTGTTATTTCGAAGAGGACGACAAAGGAGAGTGGAGTGACGCAGTCTCTTACGTTCGAAGGACAACTTTAGGAGAATCAGGATGTAGACTTTCCCTTTTGTCTTTTTTGCAAAGAAAATGGAAACAGAAAAGAATCGATTCATTCCACATCCCTTCCTATATTATTCAGTGTGCCCGAGAAGTAATGATAGGGACACATTTCTCCATCACTTCTGAAATCACACCCGCTTACATGATACTGCATGATTGATGATTGCAAATCACTCAATGCTACTCAAGTAGGTATAATTTGGAGTGTAATGGAGAGGTGTTATGCCTCGAGACTACCAACAAGTATTAAAGTGGGTCAATTTATTCATCAAATGATCTGTCTTTTCTTCATCGATAAAGAAAGAGAAAAAGACTATAATGTGAACCACAATGCTGTAGATTAATAAGGACGTCGTCAGGGCCGCTATGTAATCCTTTCCCCACAACTCATACGATTTGATAGCCACAATAGTCGAAAGACACCTCCAAATATCTAAAAACTAGCAGTGCACTCGCTCTGTGCACGAGACAAACTTACATAATGTAATTTTAAATGTTACCTATAAAGCTAAGTACACCATGCTACTAATTGAATCGAGTGTGAATTCTGGAAAATGTCTATTATTCTTGTTCACTACAAAGCTGTAGGGAGCTTGTTTTTTGACAAAAGTGGTGCTAAAGCCATTATTTGACCTCTACCACCACCTCTAGTGCTGGAATCATTCCCATAAGCCCAAAACTGAGTTCCCTTAATCGATGGTCGCAACCACCGGATATCCACCAAGTACACAGAAGATTTGAAGTCACATGGCTTTAAGTTATACTGGTTGCAAAACCAGTTTTCTTATGTGATTGTATAGGGGTTTCAGGCACTAAAATCATTAACATGCAGTTAATTGCACTTGAGCAAATTTTCAGTTTATGTGGATACGTATGGAATAAAATAACTTTTTCAATCGGTTTTCTACTCAACAACGAAATTTTTTTCCCTACCAAATTGGATTTTGACATTTACATTTTCATTTTGGGAGCAAAGTCAAACCATACAATTAGTCGTTAAGAAAATTTATTTCATGTCTTGGGGCACCGCCACGTGGTACCCAATGCCAGCTCTAGGTTTGTTAGTGCCCTAGGCATGTTCTAAAAAGGATGCCCTTACAGTTTTTATACAGGGAAAAAAGAAGAAGCAAACAGTCTCAATACGGGAAAGACAAAACTACATAATGTCCTTCTACTCATTATATAAGAACACAAAATACAAAATCCTCAAAATACATATCATCTCAAACACGCATAAGTATCACTTGAATATTGTTGGGAGTGCCTTGAATTTCTTATTGTGGTAGGTTGGCTCGAGCGACCTAAAAGCTGGCTCGTGTAACCTTTTTGGGCTTACTGGATCGTTGAATGAGAGGAGTTGGCTCGAGCGGTCTAATAGCTGGCTTGAGCGACCAAGATGTTGGCGGTTGCACGTTTTAGGGTTTCAGAACTGGCTTGAGCGGTCTGACAACTGGCTTGAGCGACCAAGATGCAGTGGCTACGTGTTTTAGGGTTTCCTAACCTAATTTTTTGTGTTTCTCTTATAAATAGGAGCCTTGGGGTCTCCTAGGGTTTTTGTCTTTAATTCTTGGGATTAGATATTAGGATTTTGGGTGTCTCTTTCGAGTGTGTGAGACTTTTGTCCCTAGATATCTGTTGAGTGCTTCAAATTGAGTTACGGGTATAGCCGGCTCGTTGTATTCTCCCCGTTATAGTGAATCCTCTTGCCCTTTTTTCCCTGTGGACGTACCTCTACAGCTTCGTGCTTGGGGAGAACCACGTAAGTCGTGTGCCTCGCGTTTCTCTGTTGGTTTGGTTATATTCTCTATTTCGTGTTCGTCACAACAAATATTACTCACCTCACATTTCTAGAAGCAAAAGCATCAATTAGGCTCGTATAATCCACCTCTTCCACCGAGTCATTTTCAATCAACAACGGATGACCCATTTAATCTTCCTCGTGACAAGGTCAATCGAAGGTAAGATTTAATCATTTTCAAGAATAACATATTTTAAGGATCTTAAAACCGAATTAGACCACTTGTTTGGCTTTCAAAAGACCGCTACCGGGCATAATACTAAAAATTATTGGGTATCTTTTTTGGGGCTATTTTTTGGGGCCTCAGGACCTGGGTTTCTTGGGCTTTGCCCAAGAGCCGGCCCTGGTGTGCCCAATACCCTTATCCACCACACATTTCTATGGGGACTAATACTAAGTGTATGGACACCACACATTTCTTGCTTAAATTTTTTTTTTTCCAGCTGATAACATCTTTTCTTTTCAAATAAGCAAAAGAATAATAGGTGCCAAACCAACCAAACGGGTTACTTGGAGAGAGAGACAGGGGGACTGAAGGAGATCTCTCTTCTCTCATTCTCATTCTCATTCACAGTGAAACAAGCAGCGAGAAATGGATCCAAATGCAGTGGCAAAAGCATTCGTGGAGCACTACTACTTGACATTCGACACGAACAGACAGGGGCTAGGTAACTTGTTCCAGTACGGTTCGATGTTGAGTTTTCAAGGTCGGCAGTTCCATGGGGCTCATCGCGGCTAAGTTAGCCAGTCTCCCGTTCCAACACAGCATCACCACCGTTGATGGCAGCATGCTTGTTTTCGCCAGCGTTAATCTCCATTGCTAGTGAACAGCATGCCCTCAAATTCAGTCGAGTCTTTCTTCTAATACTTGTTCCGTGTAGATCTCTCTGATACGAAGCTGGGGAAAAAAACACCATAGATGAAAACAGGAAAGATATATCCATATGCATTATAAATCGTTCACAGAGAAGAGTTCAATGATCGATGATTCACTCCAAGAAGTTACAGAGATAAATTCGATCGATTGTTCACTCCAACAAAGTGTATGACTTGATGCATAACTCGATATTTGAAACAAAAAATCCAATAACAAACACCAAGATAGATTGTGTAATAATACCTGAGTATGCTTGGTTCTCAGTCTCTGTAGAACTGCTGTGGCGTAGGTTTGCCTCCATAATCTCTCCACAAACCTTTTCAGAAACATAGGGTGGAAACAGTGGAATCTCCACAACCTTGCACGAAACATATAAAAGATGCCAATCCAAATTCCAAATACAAGAGTTCTAAAAATCCAATCTTCAATCTCTTCCCAAGTATCAGGTTTGAGATTTTCCATAAAGGTGAGCATAAACAACCTTAGTGCGATACACAAGTATCATGCTTAAAACAACTGCAATGATGCAAAGTCCGGACATTATCATCAATGTAAGGAAGAAGCAAATGGCACCATCACACTTTAATGGTTCTTCCCCAGTAAAACTGCCTATAAATATTGATCTCAGATCCTTTTGGCGGTAAGGGTGGTGGTGCTGCTTCTCTGCTTCACTATCATATATACTACTCGCAATCAGACCGGAGAAAACTAAGGAACCAGCAGGGCTTGCCAAACTAAGAAAATTCAAGACAGCTCCAAATTTTTTCAAGCCAAATAGTTCAGAGGCAGTGGCCGGGAAAATAGCCCAGTGCGCCCCATAGCCGAGCCCAATTAATAGTGTCCCAAAGTACATTGCCCCGGGCCAACCCGTAGCAAGGAAGAAGTGCCCAAATGCCATTATGAGTTGGGCAGCCGCCATAGCCACTGGCCTTGGATAGGCATAGTCGCTAATTAAGAAATTCACAAGGTTGAATGAGACACTACAGAACAAAAGATAACAAATGAATAATAAGCTTTAAAGCCAAGAAATGGAAACTTGTAATACCTGACAATAATCTCAGAAAAGTAACCCCCACCAACTCGGCCAAGAAAGTTCCAAATGCTGATCAAGGAAACAAAGATATGCGTGTCATCATACCCTAAGGATTGGCTCATCTGGCCCAAATTATCAATTACTGTCAAACCAGATCCGGCTCCCAAAAGAAGGGAGAAAAAGATAAGCCAAAAGTCGGCCTTTACCAAAGCCTGCGTCAAAGTGAAGTCCTCCCCCCTATGCGGGCCCTTTCTCTTTCTGATCCTCACGGCTCCTTCTGCAGCTGCTTGGGCTAGTCTTACTTGTAGTTGGGCAATCTCCTTTTGCCTCTCTAAAGCCGGAAGAAAGTCTACTTCATTGGGTTTCTCATCTTCTACCTCACTAAATATAACCTCTTTTATATCTTGTCCACATTTGCTGGCTTCATGTTTATGTGAATCAAGAAGAAGCGCTCCTTCTGCTGGATCGCCTGCGTCTACGGAAAAACTCAACGATATAGGAATCACAACGGGGACAACTAGGAGAATAACTAATCCGACAGTGAAAATTATGATCGCAGTCTGGCTCAAATCAACTAAATCTTCCAGAAGCATGACTCCCATCAAATATGCAGCCAAAAAGAGGCAAACACTATAGATGAATGAGGAATTTGTGCTATCCACTGATCTGGCTTGTTTGTGACCTTCGACAGGCCTGATGATGAACATAAGGGGGATAATCACCATTGCTGGCCCAACTGCAACCATGAAGATGAGTGCCGCATGATCAGGAGTATGGATCACTGCATATATTTGAGTCAGAATTGCGCCACTTAAACCTGTAAAACCCTTGAGTATACCCACCACGGGGCCCCTGCTCCTTGGAAAATTTTGCACGCATGAGACCAGAGATGCCGTGTTGAAGTACGTTTCACCGTTTGAAGCCATGAATATAAGAATGCACATCTGCATAATAAGATTAATTAACAATCTTACCAAGGCATGAGGGTAACAATCTTATCTATTTCAACAACTGCCATTTTCTTAAAACTCTCTCTCTCTCTCTCTCTCTCTCTCTCTCTCTCTCTCTCTCTCTCTCTCTCTCTCTCTCTCTCTCTCTCCAGGTTTTCTCATCTAGGACTTCTCCTGGGGGTAGGCAGCACTCCGCCTGCCTGCCTCTCCCCCGCCCCGCCTCCTCTTTCTCTCTCTCCCCTTCCCCTTTTTCCTTTTTTCCTTCCTTCTCTCTTTTTCTTCTCTCTGTTGATACCCCCAAAGTTTAGATCGGATCTGGGTAGGAGCACGATGTCGGCAAGATCTTCTGGTGTAGGTGTTGCGGCGTCAGTGGTGGATCTTTTTGCCGAATCTGTGGAAGTTATGGCAGCAACGGTGGTGGACCTATGGCAGCTATGGAGGTGAGGAATATTGGGTCCCGAAGGAGGAGGGTTCTGTTCGGTTAGGTTGTCGAATGACGAAGGTTGACCATGTGGTCACCGCCGGCGGTTGTTAGGCAGATATGGCGGGTTGGGTGTTTTGGGGGGGTTCTGTTTCGGCTTTCGGCCTCATTTGACCATGGGTCACAGCGGTGGCATGGTGTGATCCCTCCCTAATCAATGACGGGGTAGGCTGCGGCGGTTGCATGACATGGTTCTCTACATAACTGATGTCAGCGGTGAGGCCAAGGCCATTGGGTGGCTATTTTGGTGAGGTGTTTGGATGGTTGGTCGGTCCAGTGTTTGGTTAGTTTTTCATTTTTTCTTTTTCTTTTCTTACTAATCTTTGGTTAGATTCCACTTTCCTTATTGATGTACCATTTGTCAAGTTTTCTTCTATATATTGAATAATTTTGCCGTTTCAAAAAACAATCTTATCTATTTCGGTCTATTTAATGCCACACATAATATGATCAAGAGTATATTGGATAGAAAGTAAGACAGTACAAAATAAAGGAAAACGGAAAATCGCCCTGCTCTAGTGTTGTCCAACAGTCAATTGGAAAGACTCATAAAGACACTTTACCATAGGCAAAAAATGATGAAGGAAAAAAGGAAGAAACACAAAAGCAACAGCAGGAGAGATTGTTTACCCAAAAAAAAACAGCAGGAGAGATTCATAAAGTAAAGACACTTAGCACAAGCAACACATTTTGAAGGAAAAAGAAAAACACAAAAGCAAACACCAATTACAGAATCTAAACATTTGAACAGCAAGAATATCCTTTCAAGATTCAGAAGAAAGCCCAACTCCATAACAAGAATTCATGAACAAGAATATTCCACAGAAATCACATACTAATAACTCCCAACTTGCTATTCCAAGCAACAAACCCAAATCCCAATACAATCTGACCGGATCTTAAAGAGGGACCACACAGACGGAAACGATATGGGTACAGAGTCTACAGACTCCTCTGTGCCCGAGTGTAAGGATCAATTTCAGACCCATGTCAGCATCACAAAAATGGTCGGAGCCGCTCATTTTTCTTAGAATATTTTGTTTAGGTTCCTTGTAAAAAATCAGCTGAACCGAACCAGCTGAACCGAACCGGATATCGTTAGGGGAATGAATTCTGGAGCAAAGTTGGATGTTTCATAAACGATCCTAACACGATCCTAACGATATCCGATTGAATTAAATTTTTACAAAAAAAAACTTTAACAAAATGAAAGGCTCTGATTTTTTTTGTTTTTTGTGAGATCCAAAGTGGTTCCCAAAAGATGTATACACGGATACAGACCGGCCATAGTAGCGCTGAAAGTAAGAAAACAAAAGCGACAGAAACGAAAAGCCCAATTCAGGAAACGAGAAAGAAAGACCAAAATGATTTCTCAATCAAAAGAATCATAGCAATCGGATGAAAAAGACAAGCATTTTTTTATACTCACCGCCCACAACGGCAACGCCGGAGCTCGGCCGGTGACGATAAGCCAAACCCAACCAAACCCAACAAAATTGTGGAAAGTACCAATAAGGAGAACTCCCCAGAAAGGCAAAACCTCACACAAGCTTGCAGCCAAGAACCCAAGACTACCCCCAAGGTCTTTAGCCACGCCTAATCTCGCAATCTGCTTCTGATTATAGTTCAAAGAGCTTTTTATCACAGGCGAGATACTCCCAAACAAATACCCAACCCCTGCGCAAGATTGTATCCACATGGCTGCCACAAAAACCAGCCATTTATTATTGAAAAACGCCCCAAATCTCTCCCCCAAACGAACCATTACTCAAATTCGAGTCTTTTCTACGTCGGTTTTTTTTTTTTTTTTCTTGATTTGAAGATCCGAGACCCAAAACGGATTTTGTGGATATCTTGAAAATCTTCTTTGCTTTTGTTCTCCCTTATCTTTCCTTTATCTTTTCTTATTAGGCAGAACCCAAGCATTTAGTCGGAGAGGAGATGATGAATTGATGATGTATGAGCAGATTGTTTGACTTTTGAGGTAATTGTTGAGTTGACATTCTGCTCTTACGCTCAAAAGACAAGTTATGTAATTTGGGGAGTAATTATGTAATTTAGGGAGTAATTAGGAGAAGAAAAATTCTAAAATCAGTGGTGAGTTTTTGTTAAGGTTTAAAAAAGTATTAAATTATGTAAAATATTGTGAAATATATATTAAAAAATGTAAAACAGAATAAAAGTTCTATCATTTTATTTTCTTATTTTCTTTTCTCAATCCAACAAAAAGATATGTTAACAAGGCCTCGGTAAACTTTTGTGAGCTTCCTATACTTAAAGTGAATCTTACAGAAATGTGTGTGTGGCCTAAGATCGCCCAATAATTTTTCGTTTTGCTGATGCACCTCCCCCACTGAAACTCTTCCTCATTGCACTACTACTCATAATTCATGTGATCTTGACAATTTGTTCTCTTTTTAATTACCAACATTATTGGAAGACGTTACTGTGACAATTTAATAACCAGGTGGTACCTGGGGCTGTAAAGCTCATGGCTCGGCTCGTTTAGCAATCAAATCGAGCTCGAGTTCTTATTTTAAGCTCATTTAATAAACGAGCTCGGTAAAGATCCGCTCGGCTCGTAAAAACTTGATTCATTTTATGTTAGGCCTGGCTCATTTAAGGAGGCTCATTAAGTAAATTACTTTGGCTCGGCTCATTTAGAAGAGTAATGCTACGCTTACACCCTCTGAGTTACACACTGGGTTACACCCTATTCGGATGTCCGACACGTGTAAGAGAGAGAGAGAGAGAGTGTGTGTTAGGGAGAGAGAGGGGACACGTGTCGGAAATCCAGATAGAGTGTAACCCAGAGAGTGTTAGCATAGCATTAATGCATTTAGAAACGAGAGAGCTCGAGCTCGGCTCCATTACACCCCTAGGATTGGTACCCCTCGTGATATGTACTAGTGTTGTGCTTGTGTCTTTGAAAATGAATTGTGGTTTTGCCAGCCGTTGATGTTTGTAATTTACATGCATATTGATGTGAAGTTTGCAACTTCCAAATAAAGTTTTACATTACATTGGTAGTTGTTCTGCCATGCCAAACAATGACAACAAATCTCAAAAATGAAAGGAGCGCGATACTGTACTCAAAACACTTACTTTTATGAACATAAATCACCACAAAATTTGGTGATTTTTATAGAGAGAAAAAAAAAAAAAGACGATGGACCATTGGTAATAGAGGAAGAAAGTGGGTAGGGTTTCCCTCAAAATATGCCCTTCCTACTTTTTTTTATTTCTAGGCTCCATTCCGCTTAATTTTTTGCACTTTTTGTTTTTGTATTTATTTTTTAAAAAAGCGTAATGTTCCAATTCTTGCCTTATTCTCAAAAACTGACTTCTACTAACTTATTGTACTTTACGAGATAGGTCTTTCTCTCACAATACATCATTCAAAAAGCCAATTTAAGCCAGTTCTTGACCTTCTTGACTTAAGTCAGGAATTTGAACAAGGCTAAAAACCAATTTAAGTGAGTTTGGAAATAAGTTAATTTTTGAAACGATTTCTCAACATACCATCCTTTATTACGTTAGAAAAACGCGAAGTAAATAAAGATACCTTCCCTCATTACGTTAGAAAAACGAGAAGTAAATAAAGACACAGGAAAATTATTTTTTAGGGTGGAATAGGTGGGCTAAGTGTCAATTGACCCGGTAGCACTTGAGTGCGTTTAAGTAGTAAAAGGAAATAAAACTACGTCTTCACCAATACATGCAATTTTTTGTGAGATGATAAGGCCATGTTTGGTAACACTGCCAATTTTCCATTTTTTTCTATTTTTTGTTTTTGAAAACAAGTTTCTACTTTTTTATTGAAAACAAAAATAAAAAACATGTTTGTGTCAACTAGTTTTCATAAAAAAAAAATGAAAAAATGTTTGATATGAACAAGGTCCATGTATAATATCTTCGGAAGCCTTTCAAGATCCAAAACTACAGCAAAACCTAATTCAGAAGCCTCTCAATTTGAGTTTCGAAACTCCTCCTCTTACTCTGACAAACCCATCCTCATCGATGCCGACTCTGGCCAAGCCCTCACCTTCTCCCAATTCAAATCCACCGTCACCGACTCTGGACAAACCCGCAGCTGAAATTAGATCGAGTGTTAAAGAGCTAGAGAGGTTGGGGGTTTCGGTGGAGAGAGGGGGGGCAGATCCAGAAGAAGAAGTTAGAGCGGGAGAGAATGGGGGTTGTGTGTGTGTGTGTGTGTGTGTG
Source organism: Gaultheria prostrata (assembly GCA_036023075.1). Classification (NCBI taxonomy): domain Eukaryota; kingdom Viridiplantae; phylum Streptophyta; class Magnoliopsida; order Ericales; family Ericaceae; genus Gaultheria; species Gaultheria prostrata. Next base: position 9,937 of record JAXBDA010000971.1, read on the forward strand.
AGAGAGAGAGAGAGTACCTTCGGGCTTCAATGCAATTTTGAGCTCACATGAATGTTTGGAGGGTAACCGGTGGTGGGTGGTGGGAGTTTGGAGGGGGTCGGAGGATCACCGGAAGGCAGCCTGACATTGCCGGTGAAGGTGGCCAGCGGTCAGAGGTGGCTGGATGTGGTGGCTAGGGGTGGTGGGTGGTGGCCAAAGGTGGTGGAGGAGGGAGGAGAGAAAGAAAAGTTGTTTTCAAAAACAAAAACAAAAAGTGAAAGTTGAGTTTTTGAACTTTCACAAATTTTGAAAATTTAGAAAACTGTTGCCACTTTTTTGAAATGAAAACAGCCTACCAAACATGATTTCAGTCCTAAATTTTAAAAATTTTGAAAATGAAAACAGAAAATAGAAAACGAAATGGTTACCAAACAAGGCCTAAATGTTTGATCCTAATAATCTTCTTTTTATTAGATACTCATTAGGATCAATATTCATTAATATGCATTTCAGTTTCCTTTAAGACTATATTTGGAGAACTAGCGGAAAAAAATATGGAGGAAGAAAAATAGATCGTAGTAGCCCACAGTAACAATGGTGGATCTAGGTGCGGCACTAAAATCTTCCAAACAAACCTAATACTCTCTCCATCCAAATTTATTGGACCCTTTTGAGGATAATGTTACCGATCCGCATCCTCTCCGTTATGGGTGCATTGGGTGGAATGGAGATCTTGACTTGTTTTAATGGACGGAGTAGAAGATTATCTTGACCTTTTTAGTTAGATAAAACTATGTCATTTTCATTACTTGATTAAAATTACTCAATCATTTGTAGATTTTTTGAAGTGATAATTACTTTCAGACTTAAAAAATAAATAAATTGTGTGCATCAATATCGATATAACATGATATAGTATTTTACCAATACAAGCATACAATAGTTGCAATGAAAAAAATAAATTATGTTTGGTTCATTCAATTACATGTTTAGTCGAACAATTATTGATTAGGTGACTGTGAAATAAACAGAAAAAGATCACGCTAATGAAAGACTAATGAAGTTGACCTCTTGGAAATCTCAGCATCGATCAGAAGGGGACCTACAATGGTTTGTCAGTGACACTGGCATACTAAATATCGCGTGTTACACTACTTTTTCTTTTAAAACAGATATATGTACAAGTTTATTCGCACCTTAATTAATAATTTATATTAAGACAACTCTAGTAACCCCTTTAGTTTTTCATTGACAGAAAGAGGTGAACTTATGAGTTTGGTTATCCCTACATCAGTGAAGTTTTTTTTTGTTTTTGATCAAATATATAAAGGGGTAAAAAAAAAAGTCATTCAATTGGGCTAGTTAAACGTTAAAAGTTTTCACAAACTGCAATTGAAAATTGGGTTAATGTATTATGAGAAAATGACATGTCTTGTAAAGTGCACTACGTCAATTTTATAGAACATATTACAATTCTTAAAAGCCACATTACATGGACTTGGGTGTGAGTTTTAGGTGCGGGTTTATATCCAAGGATACGGTGCCTAGAGTTTTACTAAATTAGAGGTCACAGGGATGTAGATCCATACTTTAATACATATACGGGGATACGTACGTTATAATCAAGAAATGTTTGGTGGGAGCTATATTGCTTATTTTATTATCCCTTATGGCTCGTTAGGATGGGGATGAGTTTGGGCTTGGATAATTTAATACCCATCCTCCTAATTCGGCCTAAACCCTCTTATTTATGAACAGTCTGAATCCACATTTAATCTGTCCGGATGACCCCTTCATAATTCGGGCCAATTTACCACAGACACTATTAATTTATCTTTATTCCCCAATTTTAAAGTACAAAACAAACCAAATAATATTTTATTCCCCACGTATATTACCAAAATCTTCAAAACCAAGTACTAATTTATCCACCATTCATAAATGCTATGGTTCTACCCTCCATAAATGGTATCTCATATTATCTTATCTCCTCTTACTATATATCCACCTATAACTTATCATGCATCCACTCGAGCCGTTAGAACCCGTTTGTTAGGGGGATAAAGAATGGAGGGGAGAAGGAAAAAGGTTGTTTAGTAGGGAGAGAAGAAAGGAAGGGAGAGCTTATCCCGTTGGAGGGGTCTTAGCTAACACCATCCCTGTATATTTCGGATGGGAAAAAAGACCGAATTTCCCCTCAAATTTTGTTTGTGTCTCAATGCAGTAAACTTAATGAGGAAACCAAGTAATTTTCTCGTATTATCCACTCTTATCTACCCACTTTTGTCCACATATCGACTACTATTCAAACAAAATATAAGCCCTCCTCCTCAAGGATCTCTCTTAACTATAATATATGTGTCCGACAAATGGGCCGTTAAACAGCCTGAGCAAAAGCATAATGGGTGCCAAACGGGGTCCTACAAAATAGCTCAAACAGGCAGAGCCCAATTTTACAAAAAGTGCTTATCCTAAAAATGGGCCTAGATACATCATCCCCCCAAAGCCTGTCTCAGTCCGAAGAGGGCCCACAACAGTAGGTGCCCTGGTAGCTTGTGTATCCAGCGAAGAGAGAGAGAGGCGTACTGACTACTGAGAGAGAGAGAGAACGAAGGGGAGATCTCTGATTTTTCACAGTGAAGAAGCAGCAGCGAGAAATGGATCCAAACGCAGTGGCGAAAGCATTCGTGGAGCACTACTACTCGACGTTCGACACGAACCGACAGGGGCTGGGTAACTTGTACCAGGACGGCTCGATGTTGAGTTTCGAGGGTCAGCAGTTCCAAGGAGCTCAGAACATCGCGGCCAAGCTAGCCAGCCTCCCCTTCCAGCAGTGCCAGCACAGCATCACCACCGTCGATTGCCAACCTTCTGGCCCTGCTGGCGGCATGCTTGTTTTCGTCAGCGGTAATCTCCAGCTCGCCGGTGAACAACATGCCCTCAAATTCAGTCAGGTCTTTTTTTTTCTTCTTCTAATACTCGTTTCGTGTAGATCTCTGTGATTTGGATGTTTGTCTGCGTGTTGATGTATTTGTTGTGATTAGTTTTGGGATCAGTGGTCTGCTTAATGTGCGATTACTTCAAAAGGGTGTTAAGAATTAACTGTTAAGAGACTGATAGCGTTTTGTGGTGTGTACTGGTTGATGTGTTGTTTGGTGGATATGGTGCCGCAAGTTAATTCATGTGATTCTGCTGCATATTTGAGCGGGTCGACCAGTTGATGCCAAATGGTATTGCCGATGTCATTTTTCGGCTTGGTACAGTGCGAAAAAGCCAAAAAAATAGCAATGTCACTGCACGGGTCTGGTGCCTTTTTTAGCGCAACCTCAAATCCAGGCCATTGAATTACACCCATCTCATTTTTTGATGCAAATTAAATGGCTTTTGGCAATTGCCAAAGTTGATGCCAAATTTGGCACCGAGGATGGCATTGCTGAAATTTGGCACTGAGTTTGGCACACGGGTGGAGAGGATTTTGCTATTTTTTTATGCTAAATTGTGGTGTTGGCACATTGGTGGATTCGCTCTTAGGCACTCTTTTTTTTTGTTTTAGGTTTTTTTGATTAATTTCGGATGTTCTTTTTCTTTTAATCCTAGAAAATCTTAATCTATTCTACCATGGGTGTGGGTTAGGGGTTTGAATCGTCGCCAAATAAAGTGCTCATTTCACCAACTCGGGTAGGAAGCAACTTCTGCAGAAGTCCTTGATTGGGTTATACTTATGCTATACATACTGTCTTTGTGGAACAATGTGAGCTATGGCGCTGCTTATAAGAATGTATGCCTCTTCTCCGCAAAATAGGTGAGAAGGGGGCATCCCAAGTTATTACTCAATTACCAATGAAGTGTGGATGTCTAAAGCTACAAGGAACCGATGCATATGTTGCACGCACAAATTTCTTTGCCAGTACATTGTTACAAGAGAATCCAACTTGTAGACATACCTTGAATGATTTGATGAATGGATCTAAATTAGTTGCTCTCTAATGAAAACAACTACTAGTATCAAAAAAGAAGACTTCCGCCTGGTTTCCAGTTACCCAGCTCACACGCGAGGCACATTGGGGAAAATTTGATACTGGATTAACTTTTTTCGAATTTTTGTAGAGGTCACCTTCTTTTGGCTGCTATTTGTCCTTTCCCTTTTCTATCTCTCCGACATGAGCATGAGCAAGCTTGACACTAACGATCTTCAAAAAGATGAAGCCAGAGAGTACCTAGACAACTGCTTATAAAGAACACACTGCTACCCTCTTAGCTCCAGAGCCGTTCGTTTTCAGTGGAATGTTCAGATATCACTGTGAATATTTTTTGATTGAGTAGCTTTGATGGGAAGACTTAGTAATTTTGATAACAAAATTAGAGGTCAAATCAGTTGAGTTGGTCTAGGTGCACATTATTTGTGATGTTCATTTTTTGGCAGTTTCCCTGATCAAAACTAGAAGTTGCCAAGGAACCTGCATCCATGAAAAACTCGGTTTCCACTTCAACTGTAGGTGCAAGTCATAACCAACCTGCTCTAAATACAAAGCTGAAAGAAATATATATGCCTGCCTAGTGCCGGAAGGTCATTGTTTGCTACAGGGTGCGAGTGATTCATTTACATCATGTATTTTAGTTAACTGGATCCGTTTCTTAAACTCTGAATGTTATTGTTAAGGAAAGTTTCTTTCCTTATGTGCTCAGGTAGCATCAATTTGATGTTTGTTAGTGAAACTTGCTAAATAAGAGGGGGGGTAATGATCGACACTCGGGTATACATCCTATATAATGAATTCATGGAGGGGTAGGATTGTGTAATGCAATGGATAGTACTACTGGATTGCTGTTCCTGGACTGATGTTTGAACTTGCTTCAATGGTGATGCACCTTCATGTTCAATCTCATATAAAGTACAAGTGATGCGTATTGTTATTCTTCTGATGTCTTCTTGTTTGTCAGGCTTTACCATCTATCTGCACCCTTGCGGCCTTGCCCATGTTTTCTTAATTAGCATGCACTTTTGTGAAATACTTCATAAGTACTTGTTGCTGACGGCTGAACTTTGTTGTGCAATGATACTTCTTATGCACAGTTCAGTCTTTCAATATTCTGCAGCTTTCCGTCTTTGTGAAGGAGATTAAGACGTGGAAAGGCGGCGGCTTCATTTGTTGCATTTCATATCATCCTATGTTTATGTTTATATGGTTGATTATTGTTATCCCTACACTCATGCTTAGATCTCTTGAAGTAGAAATGCTCAATATGGGTTTCCGTTATATAGATTTTTTTATACAATTTTCCGTCTTCCAAGCATTTTAATTCTCTGTTATGCAAAATGAAGTACCCATTCTATGATGTGAAAACACTATTCACGGTTATACGATATTCAGTGATTTTAGCGAACCTAGGGGGTTCTTCTTCTTCTAAAAAAACATGCAAAAGCGAATCTATGTTACATACAGGGGAACCTCCATTACACACCTGGTCTAGTGGTCTTTACCTTTATCCATCTTATTGTTGATTGACATATTGCTCCTAATAACTATGTCAAAGTGCTAGTTCTTAATGGATTCTCAATTTATCCGCTTTCTCTTACCCTGTTTTGGCTTGCAGATGTTTCATTTGATGCCCACACCACAAGGAAGTTTCTACGTGCAGAATGACATATTCCGCTTGAATTATGCTTGAAGTTTGTTGGGTAGCTTGAAGTTTCAGGAGTGTTATTTTGATTGAACGACCAGGGCTTGAACAAGATTGCTTAATATGGCTGTTTTGGGTTGAACGATGTTGCATTGACATCTGTTGCTTTGATGTTTGCTTTTGCCTTTTGAAGTTGGATTATGGGACTCATTTGTTGTTGTGATTGGATGCCTTAATGAAACGACTCTCTTAAGACTAGTTTAAACTGTTCGTATATTGAGTTTGGCTGTATTATTTGAAGATTGCGTAAATCTCTCTCTCTCTCTCTCTCTCTCTCTCTCTCTCTCTCTCTCTGAAGCACTGCACCAGCTCGTTTTTCAGTGTGATATGGTAATTCAGAGATGATTACCGATGACCAATTGCGTGACGCCATTCTGAGAGGCTTGTGTCTGGAAAAAATCAAAACTGTCTCTCTGCAGGTGCTTAAATTTCTGCCCTTTTCAAGATTGAATAAGAACGAACCAATCTTGTTCCCACTTCAAATTCTATAGATGGGCGGTGTTATGATGTTGATGTTGCTACAAGAGGTAAAAATACAGAGCAACAGCAAATTGTTTATTGGTTGTTTGGATTAAGGATTTGCAGGGCGTCATTTTTCTCTTTAGGGAGAGATGAAGGGAGGGAAAATTTAATGTATCTAAATGTCCCAATTTAATCCCTCTCTCTTATTTTTACTTGGGGTTTGGATCTCTCTATTCCAAGTCCACTTGGATTGGATGAGACAATTCAAATTTGGATCATACATCTAGTATATATAATCAATTGTTCGGGTTTGCTCAGAAACTCTTACCGGTGTCGACCGGTACCGGTAAGAGTTCTTGAACAAATACAAACCAATGATTACAATAAATGGAAAGTTTAGATTTGGATTGTCCCTTTCAATCCAAATAAAGAACCGGAGAGGACCTAATCTAGAAGACGTTTGCGCATTTTGTGAATAATTTAGTCTTTCCCCACCTTAAGTCGAGACGCTTCAAATTCAAACATCGCCTTATAATCTAAGTAATCATTTTTTTCCACGCAAAAAGGTCCATGTGAAGCAAAGTTGTGAATCCACATAGCTTTGATTCCCTTTTTAAACGTTCACTTTCCTTGTCATCCTCTCTTGTCTCTATGGCCTTGTTCGGTTTGGGTTGTCAAGAACCGATTTTCTCAATTATTATCTAATTATTATCCCTATTTTTAAATATTATTTCATTTTTCTCTCTATCTCTCTCCAATCATTAATTCTTATTTTTTAATTATTATCCTATTTCTCCCTCTAATCATTACAAAAACCAAAACCCAAACCAAACACAACCTTCCTCCCTCAGTAAACACCTTTCACCCCAGCACGTTGAAACAACTCCCCCAGCTCCACGTTCTCATACCAGATACAAGAAACACAATAACAGAGAGAGAAGAAGAAGAAGAAGAAAAATACTTGGAAAGGAAAGAATGTCAGATTGGGGACCGGTGTTCGTGGCGGTGGTTCTGTTCATACTGTTGACGCCGGGACTTCTGTTTCAGGTGCCCGGTCGCAACCGACTCGTAGAGTTCGGCAACTTCCAAACAAGTGGTGCGTCAATATTGGTTCACTCCATCATCTATTTCTTCCTAATCTGCATCTTCCTCTTAGCTATTGGTGTCCATGTCTACATTGGATAACCCCATTTCACATTTCTGGGATAAGAATTATGTCAATCTACTTCAATTTGTTGTTCTCTATTTAAATCTGGTTGGATTTTCGATTCTCTCTGTACTCTTTTGTGCATTCATTTTTTGAGAAGGTAATACAATGACTGCAGATCTGTTTGAGGATAATGCATCAAATCCCTATAATTCATCTCAGGAATGCCGAATATTACCATCGGAGATTTGTTTGGGATGGATGCTGGTCCATGATTTTCATCTACAATTGTAAAATTGACTTCAAACCCACCACGAATTTGATAAAGGGATCTTTTCACTTCAACTAATTTACTTTCTGGCATGTGCAAATGATTTGCAACCCATAATTGTTTCAATTTTACTATTTTAATCCATACTTTATGCAACAACTTGATTACTTCTCTTCTTCGTTTACTCGTTCTTCCCCCAATTATCTCAATTCAGTTTTTATATTTTACTCAAATTTTATGCTGTAATTTCAAATCAAATCAATCCACATCGTGTTTCATGATATCCAAATTTTTTTTTTCCTGTTTCCTTTTTTTTCTCATCCATTGGCTTCCAGGATCAGGTTTTCTATATCTCCACATCAAAACCAGAAAATAGGTGGGCAATGGAAAATGCTAAATACCCAGAAAGCCTACCCAAAAGTGAAATCAGTGGTTCAGATAAACACGCAAGCAAATTTGAACCACTCATTTCTCTTTCGGGGTAATTTTCGCATAAGTTTTCTGGGTAACTAGCATTGGTTGTGGGGAAATGGACTACTTGGACATGGAAATAGTTTGTACACGAAAGAAACAAGCACAAGAAGTTTAATTCGATTGAACAAGCAAACAGGGCACCTGATAGGGAACAAGAAACCTTAAAAATAAGCTTAAATCATTGAATTCCTTAAATCCAAACAAAAAACTGGTTTTTCTGCAGCCTCCAGTTAAGTAAGTATACATAGATTCTTAGGCATAGACATGAACATTAAGAATGATAAGGAACAAAATGAGAAGCAAACCATACAGAACAGTGTGCAGCAGAATAGAAGCCACACTTGTCTTCATGTTCAGAAAACCCACTGGCCGTTCCTTTCCAGGCATTTGAAAGATCAGCCCTGGTGATAGAAACGCAAATAGCGCCGCGGCTATGATCGGAGCACCCCAATCGTTCATTTTCTTTGATTCGTCGAATGATCTCTTTCGAGTTTGAAATTGCAGTTTCAACAGGAGGAGCAGGAGCAGATTCAGAGGAAGAAAGAAGAATATAGGATGAAAAAGTGTGGAAAAAGCACTTTGGATGTTGGATAATAGTAGAAAGCAGACCCCTTCAGACAGGGAATTGGGAATCACCCATTAAGGCTAGAATATGGAATTTATTCGTCCACTTGCTTTTCTTCTTTGTTTTTCTATTGGTTTGTGGAGGCAAAAGTGGGATTTTTCTATGGATGATATCATCATTAAACGACTTCAGTGATTGAATTGTACCATAAGCATGCACAATTGATCACGATTCAATTATTGGGGTCAAACCGGAAAATGTAATTTCTTATGAATTCCTTAGTCCCGGTATGGTTGGTCTATTTTTGACATGACCAAAAAAGAAATTAATTGATGAAGTTGGCCCAGACACCCTTGCCCGTCAAACTCAAACCTAACCAAGAAGAGAATTAGTCGATGAAGCTGGCCCGGACACTCTGCCTGCCAGCCAAAAAAGAAAATGGTTCGTTTTAGGGTCACTTTTTCTAAGGACGTGATTCAGACAAGTGCATAAATTAAGACGGTAAACAATCACAGTCAAGTGATTGTGCTAGTGATCCTACTATGCAATTTCACACACCAGTTGTATGATTCATTTGGACAATTATTGTGGGATTCGTGATTATTATTTGAAGGGAATCTACTAGTACTAGTTTTGTTGCTCCATCCTTATTTTGAAGCACCACTTTCAAACGGAAATACTAAGCAACGACATGAGTTAGCGTGTTATTACTACTTATTTTAACTAAGCTGATTCGGTTAGCGATTTTTGTTTAGCTAATTACGTTATGGGGGTTAGGCGTATGTCACTATTGACGTGAAATTGTTGGCATGTATTTCAAAAATGCTTTCACGCTTCTGCTCCTACCCATGTGCAAAATTATATGAGTTAGATCCTAGCCAATTATAATAAGGAAATCACAAAGAATATATGCAAAGGAGGAGTCTCCTTTGATTAATGGAGTCAAGTCCTTTCAACTTTCGAGGCTTATTAAATGGTCCCCAGTATTTGTTCTTGTGCTTGGCAAAAGTTACAAAAAAATCACCCCATCTGAGGAAGGTGACCATATTTCTTTCTTTCCTTGCAATTTCTTGTAGGCCCTCTCCTCGTTGTAGCCTACTTTGTTGCTCAAAAGCTTGTTTGTATATATTCTCTCTGTGTGTGTTAGTGTGTAAAAATGGCGGATTGGGGGCCGGTGCTGATAGGGGTGGTGTTGTTCGTGCTGTTGCAACCAGGGTTGCTGTTCCAAATACCGGGTCACACCCGGACTGTGGAGTTTGGAAGCTTGAAGACTAACGGTAAGGCCATAGCTTTCCACACTCTCCTCTTCTTCGCCCTCTACGCCGTCCTCATCCTCGCCCTCCATGTCCACATCTACACCGGCTGATAATCACTAGATCTTGTTGTACTGCTTGTAAAAGTTCAACTTATTGCCTCTCTGTATTGGTTTGGCAGTTGCTGTACTACTTACTCTCAATTGATCTTCTAATGCTAGAATAATAACAACACTCATCTTTCACAATTGTGGGTTACTGTTTTTTGGCTTTGATTGGAGTGACTGCGATCATGTGGTGAGAGTTTTGCCTCTCATGGAGTTCGATTTTGTGAACGTTACTTTTACCCTAATTGGTGGAAATTGTAAAGGGTCCACAGGATCGATACACTTTGGGCAACAATCCCGGTCTCTGTTGTTTCACGGTAAAAAGACGGAGCAAGACTTGAATGGGTGATGATACTGGAACTGCCTTCGCTATGAATATTGGGTTACAATTTTTGCCCGAAGGAGAAGATTAATCAAATTAACGAGTTTTGTTTTCACTTTAATCTGGAAAACAAAAAAGTGGGAAAGAAAAGAGAGATGCTAGTTTCAATCAAATTACTTAAGGCTGTGGCACACTCGATGTGTGTGCGATTTGAAATTTGAAAAATATGCACAATTGCTTCTTGTCACGTTATTTAATAATAATTGTCGATGATCCACAGATCATATGGTGAAAAAAATATTTTGAAGACTAGAAAACTAGCCGAGAGAAGTACCCATCATAAAATAGCTGAATGTCTTATGAAAGTATCTCTGCCCTGGAGAAAATCTGTGTTATATAGAAAACAGAAACATAGAAAAACCTAGCTAAGACCAAGACCTGGTAGCGTAATGGTTGATGACCTCTCTTACTGGGATTTCAAATCCTCGGTACCCAAAGAAGGTGTTTCGGTGCATTTTTTGCCATTGGATCACGAAAATCTTTCCATGTCTTAAGGTTTCAGCGTGATTAATACAGTGGCCAAAAATCCACCTGAACACCTGTACAAGAAGGTATATGTACTGAGGAATTGAGGGGTCTTACCTGACGTAGTGCCTGAATTTGAGTTTTTGATGTTGCGAATAGAAGCTTAGTTTCATTTTTTTCTCTATATCTTGCGATTGACTTGAAAGAACACATACAACGGTGATTTATTTATGTTCTACTGGCTTGAGCAGACCAAGAAATGACACCAAACCAAGGGCATTATGCAACAATATTTTCCTTTTCATGTTAACCAAAATGAGAAACAAATCATATACACGGATTGAAACACCAGAGCTCAATTTAATACAATTCTGAATCACCTGAGGAAGGCAAATTAAAGAGGCTGAAATTAAGGGTATGCAAAGGCAGCTACTACTATAAAGAGGATTGAGGAGCTAGAAGTGTGGTTTACTAATGTGTGGAGGACTCCAACCGGAACGAATGTGGATGCCAATTGCGATGATTAAAATGGTGTAAATACCCAAGAAGATGATTGCATGAACCAATATCGATATCCCACTGGTGTACATGTTCCCAAACTCTACCACCCTTGCCCTTGCCGGCACCTGGAACAGCAGCCCTGGCGACAGTAAGACGAACATAACCACCGCTACCACCATCGGTCCCCAATCCACGGTCATCTCTCTCTCTCTGGCGCGCGATATTACTCCAGAAGTGAAGACGACAACGATGCTTGGTGGAAATATGTAGAGAGGGAAGAGTAGGGGAGCTGGCTTTTTAGGGAATGAGGAGATTAATTAGATTGTGGGATGCAAAACTTGGAGACAAAGGAGGCTATTATTGCTTTACTAGGGAGGAAAGGTATTGTTATGTTGTGTTGTGTATGTATTGGAATTCGCGTTATGATGGTAATTGTGGAAAGAAAGAATCGAAGCAACTTTTCCTTCACAAATAAGTTTTCAATTGGATGGTCTATTTCCCTAGCTCTTTGAGAGATTATTCCAGTTCTTCTAAAGCATTGCTCCAATAACCCTCCTTATCACGCATCAGTCTGTGATTCGCAGGGGCGGCTCCACCTTACACCGACGGGTTCAAGCTCTATACATTATGGTGATTCGCAAAATGAATATGTTTATTTTATACGGAGCTTTGTATACAAAATTCTCTATACATTGTGGTGATTCGCACATTTTGTAGTAATGACCGTCCTCTTCACGCATGAGTCCGTGATTCGCACATTTTGTAGGGGAGTCTATAGAAGAAGATAGATCAGAGATGGATTTAAAAGGGAAAGCAAAGTTGAAGGTGTATAGCTGGAGGAAGTAAAGCTTGGCAAGGTGGGTTAGGAATATCCGAATATGCTTATTCGTTTGGTTTTCCTCTTTGAGACAAAAAAAAAAAAAAGGCTGAATGTGTATTAGAAGTCTATTTGGCTATTCGCAACTCGCACGGAGTAACATTTATAATGGGCTGACTAAACAATAGGCTATTATGATCTATTTGTGCCTAAACACTTTGAAACTATTTTACAACCACAATCATACACTGTCACACAGGCTGTTGTGGTTGGTGTTGAGGTCGAGTGTTTTGTCCCTAGCATGAGTGAAGTTCTTTTTCCAACAAAACTTGAGAATCACAGAATTGTGCATGGGGCGTGAGGACTTGCCCATATGGGCACTTCCGTTATGCTTGACCAGTAATTCGGAAAATTTTGTGTTGGGGTTCTTGCTGCAAAAATTAATATTGAGCCAATAAATTAAACTTGGATCAACCACGAGAACACACAAGATTTTTACGTGGTTCGGATAAATTTGCTTTTTAGGCCAAATTTCCTATTCCACGGGCAGCCTCATCCATTCTCATTAATAAATCTCAATAGATACACATATCCACTTACAAATCAAGTAAATCAAAGTGGATATTACAAAATTATCCATAGAAGATGGATTTATACAAATATCGGACTGAGATGCGGATATCTCGCTTTTTTAAGAAGATTCAAGCCCTCTGCGGCTTGGTTGAATCTTGAACCACTAGCCGATGCAGCAGAACTCCGACATGACCTGTCTCCCCCAGGACAACAGCCTGACTAATAAGTAGTGTTGGCTCGAACTACCCTGCACAAGTAAGTTTTTTTTTTTTTTTTTTATCAACAGCGAATTCCATATCAAGGAGCCCAACGACACTTACAAGAGTAATTAAAAAAGTCGGAAAGAGCTATCACTACTAACACAAGGACACGAGCAAACCACAAAGGGCATAAGGCTCAACAGACATAATACAACCGTAAGTAGAGCGGCGTAGAGTCCATCCGAGAATCAGTAGAGGAGCAACCCAGAGCTCGATCCATTGGAGCGGTCCTTTTAATTAAAGGCTAACGTTGGCATTCACGTTGTAAGGAAAAAATCCCACACAACCGCAAAGGGGTGCTCCGGTGCGAGTTCTTGCTGGCGCTTCGGAACTCCGGGCTCGACATTGACCAGAGACCCACAACGAGCCAGACCTCCATGCAAATCACCATTGACCATGACAGTTACTGTCCACGGGGGAGAGGGGCCGGAAAAACCGACAACCCCCGAGACCACCACGTCCAGAAACCACCACAACCAGAAACCAAACACAAACGAAATCAAACAGAAACTAAGCAAGAAATTATTAATCCACCAACCTCACCCACCGGATCTGGGGAAACTAGACCGGTACGAACACCGGATTAGAAAACCAACCGGTAAAAACTAACAACTAAAGGAAGGAAAAAACCGAACCTTAGCCTCTCCGTTATTAGTCATCACCGACCACCAGCTTCCAGATTTGAGCCGATAAAGGGAAAACGGGCTAAAGCTTACCCCCACGCCGCCACCAGAGCCGGAGCACCGGAGCTTGAACCGCCGGAGTAAGACCTTGACACTCATCACCCTTGGACAACCACAAATCAGACCGCTAGATACACCGGAGGATGAGTTTAGAGGAGGAGGAGGGGTCGGGTTAGGGGGGGAGGGGGAAGAGAGGCTGCCGCCCCTCCCCCAAAGGAAACCCTAGCTGGAGAAAACTTTTCTTAGAGAGAGAAGGTCTCGATAGAGAGAAGGACGCACCAAACGACTTCAATCAATTGTTAGTGCACAAGTAAGTTAGAACCCAAAGCTCCACCTGAAAAACACCCTTTCATTTTGCTGGATAATTTCTGTATACAAATACAAAATACAAAATATAAAGGAATAGGAGAAGACCCTTGATCACAGCCTTAGGCCTCACTGCCTTAGGCTTGCTGCTTGTTCCACAAAGATAACACATGCATGCATATATATAAGAAGTAAGATGCATGAACCAAAGCATTAATAGATGCCACCTCCCACTGAAATGCATGCATCTATTTGTGAAGAAATTAGATGCACTAAATGGAATGGATGACTAATCAGTCTACCCTTTGGTCTTTCCTTGGCGACAAAGTATTAGAAGCCAACCAATGCGAACCTTCCAAGTGGCATTTTTAATACAAGAGATAATTACTCAATTTTAGAATATGCCACCTCATTACTATTTCTAAATAATAATTGAAATACTTAAAATCATGTTTTTCAATATTAAAATATACCAAAACTCCAACATTTTGTATGAGACAGAAGAGTCGTTACACTGACACATCCAAGTATGTTCAAATTAGGGGTGTCCACGGATCGGATCGGATCCGGATCCGATCCGCTCGAAGCAGATTATAGTTTTTATGATCCGAAACCATCCGTAGGTGACATACAAATAGATCGGATCGGTTACGGATCGGATTGGGCGGATTTGACAAATTAAAGAAGGATTATTGGGCGGATTAAGCGGATCCGATCCGAACCGGATCCGGAACCGCCATATAAGAAATTCTCGATCCGGAACCGAACATTCACGGATCGGATTGAGCGGATCAGATCATCCGGTGGACAACCCTAGTTCAAATACTATGACAGCCTGTTTTTTTTGTATTTTTATTTTCACATTTTCAAGTTTTAAGTGTTTGAAAGACTTCATTCAGAATACATTTAAAAATGGGTTTTGGTTTTTGGACAGTGAGAAGAAGCCAAAAGTAGGGTGACAGAAACTTTTTGACTTTTCATTTTCTGTTTTTCCTATCTTGATTAACACAAAAACCTACAAGCACTCTACAAAGTTAGACTCTCTCCGTCCCCAAATAATAATCTACTATTCTATTCTTGGTTGTCCCTTAATAAATGTTCATTTTGAAAAACTAATGGTAAAAATTTGTACAATTATTATTTTGTCCTTTTGAAAAGTTAATGAGTGAAGAATTAATGAAAAAAAAGTGGTGGATAGTTTTGGAAAGTAAATGTAAAAGTTTAAATGAAAGGTTTAATGAGTTGGAAAACGGAGATACACACTTTAAAAGGGTCGGAGGGAGTTATACAATCTGACTATGATCTAAAGAAAAATGTTAAAATACGCCCATAGGGCGGAGGATGATGTGCAAAACATATATCGATGTCGGAATTAAGTGTATTAATACTCGTAAATGTGTATGTTTATCCATGAGATGTGTATTGAAATCCGAATTCTTTTGTCTTTATGCTCTTATTATTAACAACACCCTAATCTTAAAGGCCAAAAGTATATAAAGTAGAATGCAAAAAATAAAAAATTGAGGGTCCTAAACACCCACTTACCAAATTATTGTTTTACTACGACAAACTCACCAAATTAGTCGTTCACGTGTTATGAAACTTTGCAATTAACTTTCCTGTTATAGGTACCGACGGGTTGGGTACTGACCAGAATCATGTAATCTAAATGAAACAACAGAAGATTCGATCGAGCATCTACACATATTCAATTGAGCTAATTTTTCACAAGCTCACTCGGTATTTTTTGATAATATTATTGAACAACTCGAATCATCCGTTCAAGGCTCAGAGTGGGCCATGCATGCCCTTCGGTATCTAGTTGGTCCCCAACATGTCAGTCCCTCTAGCTTTTTTATTTGACCCTCCTTTGTTTAACTGGAACCAGGGGCCCTGTAGTGAGGGCACTCACTACAGGGTGTAGTGAGCTACGATAACCATTGGATTCGGAAATCAATGGTTCAGATCTAAAATAAACTCTTCCATGTAAGAGACTATTCTTACATGGAAGAGTCTTTTTTTAATTTGGACCATTGATTACCGAAGTGAACGGTTATGATTCCTCACTACACCCTGTAGTGAGTTTGGCTCACTACAGGGGCCCCGATTCCTGTTTAACTCAACAGCAACAACCGCGTTTCCTTAATTGGCTGGAAGTACAAGGTGCGTACTGCGTAGCTTGTTAGGAAATAGCTGGCTTATGACTCATATCGCCCCGTTTGGATACCGAATATGATTTTGGGCCGATTTGTAATGAGGGTGGATTTGAGGATGGATTTGTAATGAGGGTGGACCCACCTCCTAAGAAGGATAAATTTGTATATGAGATGTTTGGATGGTATTTTGAGAAGGGGGATTTGAAAGGTGGATAAGAGGACAAATGACTGAATTGCCCCCAGTTTATTAATTTAATTGACTAACATGGTTTAATTTTATTATAACTAAAATAAATACATAATACTTAGAATAAATACATAATTATTACATAAATATATTCAAAGTATATTAAATATTTAAAAAATAATATTTCTGAAAAAAATTCCAAAAAAATCACAAAGTGAAATTTTTAAAAATTACTCCATTTAAGAGGTCTTAAATTTAAATTTAGGGGGTAAAATAAGTCGCATCATAAATATGGGGTTAATATGTAGTATTACAAATTTAAGAGGTCTTAAATGTATCATATATATAACATCATCTTCCACCCCATTTTTTTCGATCAGATCTAGGCAAGTCCTCCACCCCCATTTTGGATCATCTCCGGTGACGACTTCGGACCGACGTCATCCTCCTCCTCCGACCGCACGTCTCCACGGGTAAATTAGGTACTCTCTCTCTCTCAAACAAAAAATCACCCACCGCACATCTCCACCGACCGGCGACCGCACGTCTCCTCTTCTCTCTCTGATTTCCCCCTGATTTGCTAACGACAGGGGGAGGCTATGGTTAGCTAATCCGGGCGCTCCCGGATTTGTTCTCCCAATAGTGAATTTTTGTTTGCAAATCCGGGGGAGAGTTTTGCCATCCAAACACCGGACTAGTGTGGGCCCGGGATTATATATCCGGGCGGTTCTCAAATCTGGGTGCCTAATGCGGCATCAAAACAGGGTGATAATAAGTTCTGTACAGAACTGCATTTTTTCTTAGAAAGTTTAATGAGATTTCTAAGAGTTTTTTGATAACCGGATGTCCGGGCCAGCTTGCGTGCACTTCGACTAATTCCGGGACCCTACAGGTAACGACCAGGCATAACGACCGATGGCCCCAAGATTTAGGATGGTTGGCCTCCGTAGGATTCGAACATATTATACGACATGGTCAAACACTTATTTTTTTCTCATGCCTACTTGCCAATCCCATGGGATGAGATTTCTAACACCATGTTCGTTTGGGTTTTCTAAAACCCGGTTCCTACTTTTTCTGGTGGGCCCCCCACTTTTTCCTTTCATTTTCTCTCTCCTCTCCATTTCTAGGAATGATATTATGGTACATATTTTGGGCGAGATGGGTCCATGGGGCCCAGTTTGAAGACCCACACAAACGATCCGCGCCATTCATTAATTTTTTAAATAATTTTTTGAGTCACTCCTAAAAAAATCAGCTCATTCGAAAATTATAAGTGGTTGATCCATCTTCTAATTATTCTTCACAATTTAGGATCCTCAATTTTGACAAAAGTTTAAAAGAAAGTTAGACAACTGCATCAATTACTTAAAATTGTATGATTGACCTGATTTTTTTCTAGGTGACTCAAAGAATAATTTTAGAACTAATGATCGCCACGGATCGTTTGTGTGGGTCTTCAAAGTGTGCCCCACGGATCCATCTCGCGTAAAATATGTACCATAATAACATTCCTAGAAATGGAGAGGAGAGAGAAAATGAAAGGAAAAAGTGGGGGGACCCACCAGAAAAAGTAGGAACCGGGTTTTAGAAAACCCAAACGAACATGGCCTAAGATTTCCCCTTATTCTTTTTATTTTGAAGCTATTTTTTTCATCATTGGTGAGGGTTAGTTTGTGAAAAACTACACTTCTTTTTTGATTTTACAAAGAGAGCAAATAATATCCAACTTCCCAGGTAGAATACCAAGAAAATAAAATTGGACACATGTATTTATGGACGAAGAGTGGTTATTACTACTTAAATTGGATGCCAATAAGTCCAGACCAGCTAAAATCGGTTCCCGATTGGGGTTTGTGACTGTAGTTCAAGTCTTAGCTCAAAACTTCGTTTGAAAAATGTGGGGCTACAACTTCTCTGGTTCAGATCTTCCCTCAATCCAATTGAGCTACCAAGTGGATCTTCCCTCGCCTGAGCTCTTCACCTGCGTACTGGAGCAACCACGTTAGCACCACGCTGGACTGTTGAGTCCAGGACGGTACTCCGACGATCAAGTCAGTACTTGCAGGAGAAGATGAAAGGAAAACTCTGATCTAGGGTTTAGGGTAGAATTCTTGTACCTTCTAAGGGTTGAACATTACCTTTTATAGGGAAGGATTAGCTTGCTCTCCAAGTACGTTCGTGTATGTCACGCATGGTAACCGCCCGGCTGACGTCATGATGACTCGTACAGTCAAGTTGGTTACATGCACATGCCCTCAATGGAATGGAGACATGTGTCTCAGGCCGTTCGGCTGACGTCACTGTCATGATTATGAACGATTTCTAGCACATGGCATGTTGCTCACATGTATCGTGCTTTAAGCTGAATCAACCCTAAGCCTCTGCCTCTCGGCACTGACACCTTGATCACTTCTATATGTATGCTAGTTCTCGGCCTGATGGGCCGAGCCCCAATGGATTATGCTAGATGTCTATCAAACGAAATGCTATGCATGCTCTCGGGACTCTGCCGAGGTCGTGCGCCGAGACCCTATGGCCCGTTGTTTAGTGGATGATCCCCATGAGCTTCGTCGTTAGACCCTTCGGCTATAACCTTTCGGTAATCTCACAGAAGGTTCCCCTCTTGTGTATGTAAAATAGCTTATGAGAATGCTCGCGGTCCTGTCCCTCTGATGTCTATCCCTCGGTGGGACATCTTGGAGGTTTCCAAATCGTTTGCTGTGCCTGATGGTTAGGCCTGGGGTGAGGGTTCGGTTATACCGACCCCTATAAAACCAAATTCCCCATTCCACTAATTCAAAGAAGCCAAAAAGACAGTTTATTCCTAAAGCTGACTCTCTCACAATACATCATATAAAAAGTCGTAAAAAGCCAAAAAACTTAGTGGAACCCCCCGGGAAAACAAATCGATAATAATTTGATTACTGGTGCATATTCGTTTTAATAGAAAATTAAAAGAAGAATAAATTGGTGTAACAATTGTTTTTCATTTTCTCTCATGCTCCTAGAGTCCAAGTCTCTTGCATTTCTTTTCCAAAAATTCGATGTCTACGCACGCCACGCGTACGCAATATACATGGACGGTGCATCTTGACCGTCCGTGCGTGTTTTCGACGGTTCGGATTTAAAAAAAACTCTTCCATGTAAGAGTTAACTCTTATGTGGAAGAGTTTTTTTAAATCCAGACCGTCGATTCCTAAAATGGATGGTCTAGATGTGTTCGTGCGCGTATATACATGTGCGTGTACGTATGCGTAGCTGGATTGTTTCTTTTCTTTCCCTTTTTTTCCGATGGTCATGATAGTCCGGACAAACTTACACACGCCTCGACTAATCTCTTTGAAAGAACGTCAATGATATTAGGATAAGGCCCTGTTTATAAAAATGGTTGTAGGGTAAAACTTATTCAGAATACTCTATTTTACATTTTTAACGAACTATCCTTTATTCGCATTTTCTATATATAAAAAGAAAACTCATATTTTATCTCGGTAGCAGGTCCGCTGTCCCAAACTTCGTGTCCCGTGCATCCAAGCCGTCCATTCAAGCAATTGAGGTCTCAGATTCCATCTCACACCAAACAAATTTGAGCCATCCATGTTTATCTGCGAATCCGAGCCCTCGATTGCTCAGATGGACAACTCGGATGGATGGGACATGGAGTTGGGACAAGGTAAAACTATAGCCGGGAAATATCTATTCATTGCACGTACATTCTTTCAAAAAGTAAGGGTAAAAAAGTAAATGAATCACTTTTCCTCATTACTTTTCAATTGAGACAATCTTTTGGAAACAATAAAAAGTGCTATTTAGGACAAAAAATTGAGACAGGGGGAGGACTTAAGAGATTAAATTCTTTAAACAATCGGTGTAAAACCGGCATTTTTCACCACTACCATATGTGGGCACTACTGTGAGTTTATTATTGTAATCTGAACAGTTCATCTTGTAGGGCTCCTTGAGTAATACATTCAAGTAAACAATCAACTTGATCAGCTTTAATAGGTACATTAACTTTTTGAATTTTTTTTGTGTAAAAGAGACAGTCATAGATATTTTTAACTTTAAAATTCATGACCGTCCATTTTACAAAATTAAATTCAAATTTTGATATATATCCATACCAAAGGCTATAATAGAGCCTTGATCAAATCCCATGTCTTACCACATTTGGCCGAATTTTGTCAATTTTACCCCTGTAATTTCTAACTTCGCTTCTTTGTATTCTGTAATTACTGGTTTTGCCTGTGGTTGTTTTGGTCTTTTGGTTTTTTGTTGCACAATTACGGAATTTCCCTTTTTGTTTTATAAGTTTCGCTTGGGTCCCCACTACTTTATATATGTTGCTTTTACATCTCTTATAAAATGTTTTGTCGAAAAACCAAATTGTTTTAATCATTTACAAATAATTTTAACATTTTGGTTACATTTTATTAAATCAATAAATGAACAATTTATCTGAGTTGTAAAAAAAACCTAAAACAAACCAAAAAAATATATCATTTCTAAACCCATTGAACTAAGTAAAAAATTACATAGCATGCACATCTTTAATTTTTACCAACGGGCAAACACTACAACCATTATCCTCGTGCGAGCACGTTGCCTAATACCTAGTATATATATATATGGGATCATACATTTTAACAAAGTGTGGGAGTCACCCAATTCTCCCATTTTCGGATCAAATTTCGACAATCCGAACCGTTCAATGCGTTTAAAACGTGTTTTTAAGGGCCAACGCGAAGATTCGTCAAAAAAAAAAAAAAACTCTGAAAGGCTTGATCCGAGCAGTTTTTCATACAAACCGTAGATATATATTTTATGAAAAACTGCTCGGATGAATCCCTTCCAGTTATTTTTTTTTTTAGAATCCTCGCATATACCCTTAAAAACAAGTTTGAAACACATTGAACGGTTTGGATCGTCGAAATTTGATCCGGAAATGGGAGAATTTGGTGACTCCCACACTTTGTTAAAGTATGGGATCCCACATAGGAAATGGACTCTATATGTATATGTATATTGATATTCAATCAAGCTGATTTTTTTACATGAATTTATTACTACTTTAAGAGCCCTACAAGATCAACAGTTCAAATCAACAATTAACAAAAAAAAAATTTAATTGCAACAACTAACACATAAGGAGGCTTACAAAACCTGTGGTGGAAAAGACCAGTTTTATACCAGTGGTGTAAGAAATTTATTCTTGTTTATGAACAACGACTGACTTTTGAAATAAGAAAATTTTAAAATCCGCCATTGGGCTGTGGCTAATGTTTAAAAAAAATTATTGAAATATGTTAAAATTAAACTATAAAAATATGCAAAAGTGGAATAGAAAAATAAAAAGTTCACTGGACCCCGAAAATGTCTAAGGGCTGATTTGGAAAAAAAACAAAAACATGTTTTTTGGTTTATTTGGGGGGAATAAGTCGGAATAAACCACACCCCTTTGGCAAATAAACCAAAAAACATATTTTTTGTTTTTTTTGCCAAATCAGCCTCTTGAGCAGTTTTTGGTTTATGGATACATAAACCAATAAACCAAAAAACATGTTTTTGTTTTTTTTCCAGAGGTGGTGCACCTCGATGCACTGGATATGTTTTTACCAAATGAGAGGCATTGAATTTTGACGCCTCTTCGATTATCTAGGAGGACGCTTTCAGCTGTCACACATCTGGAGTCCGCCCATTGCTTTTGTCCCCACCATTGTTCAGCTCAGCTGATGGGTCCCCCGTTAGATATTTCTTTTTTTTTATTTTTCAATCGGTAGAAGAGAGATAAATTACATCACATACAGAAGAAGTACAGAGTATCAACCTCGGACATTATATGTGAGAGTCCACGAGATAACCAAACTCAAAAAATACACCCCGTTAGATATTTCAAAGGGTCATTTTATTGACAAAAAACACAGCAAATGCATTTTTTAATCAAACTAGATACGAGTCTCGGGGATTGTTCGGTTTGGATCTCAAGACCCAATTTTTAAATTATTACTCAATCATCACTCCTATTTCTTCCCCATCATTACATCTATTTTTAAATATTATTCTCATTTCTCTCTTTATCTCTCTCTAATCATTACATCTAATTTTCAATTATTCATTTTATTTCTCTCTCTATTCAAAACCCAAAACCAAAATACAAAACCCAAACCGAACGAGGTGTGACTTATTTGAGATAAGGGAGAAAAAGAAATGGAGTGTTTCGGGATCCAGTGAACTTTAAGTTTCTACTTGTTCGGATAAGGTTTCAATATAAGGTTTCAAAAACCGGTTTACACTTTTTTGGGTGGGGCCCCCATATGACATCATTTCTTTTTCTCTCTCATCTCAATTTGTAAAAAATTATTCTAAATACATATTTTGAGCGAGATGGGTTTGTAGGGTCCACTTCAAAAACTCAAACAAATGATCCAAGTCGTCCATTAATTCTAAAACTATTTTTTGAGTCATTCATAAAAAATATCAGGTTAATCGTATAACTTTAAGTATTTGATCCAGTTGTCTAACTTTCTTTCAAACTTCTATCAAAATTCAGGATCCTAAATTGCAAATGAATAATTAGAAGACGGATCAACCATTTATAATTTTTGAATGAGCTAAGTTTTTAGGAGTGACTCAAAAAATTATTTAAAAAATTAATGAATGACACGGATTATTTGTGTGGGTTTTTGAAATGGACCCCACGGACCCATCTCGCATAAGGTAAGCAATAGCGTAGTGTTTCTCCAAATTGAGATAAGGGAGAAAAAGAAATGCTACCATGTGGGACCCCCACTAGAAAAAGTGAAAACTAGTTTTTGAAAACCTCTCCGAACATTATGTGTTAGTTGTTGCAGTTCAAAAAAAAATGTGTTAATTGTTGATTTGAACTGTTGATCGTGTAGGGCTCTTAAAGTAGTAATAAATTCATATAAAAAATGAGTTTAATTTAATATCAATATACATATACATATAGAGTCCACTTCAAATCTGAACCATTCGCGTGCTGCAATTAGCGTCCGTTCCATTTTTGTTTCTTTTGTCACACGGTATACATTAGTAAGGGTTAGTGAGTTAGTCCGTAGAGGGTCAAAAAACTTTTCATAGCCCTAGACACAAAACGCCTCTACTAAGTCCATTCCATTAACTTTTGACTTGTTGGGTTTTTAGTTTTAATTGATGCATATATGTGAGGAGAATGACATGCCTCAAAAAACGTGGAAAAAAAAAAAACAAAATTTAACGGCGCATTAATGGTATGGATTTCTTCAACTCCTCTTAGTCTTACCGGAAGAGTAATGTTGCGGAGCCACGTAGCATTATTTGATTAGGTGCTTATTGGTATGCAAATGACTTAATAAATAATAATTGCAATTTAGGAAATAGGCTGTTCAATCAGAAAAATAGTAGAGGTGAGTATAGACCTAATTGGTCCGGTTTTATAGTAAACCAATAACCAAATCATTACTTATCAATTATGAATTTGGAGAACCAAATCAATTTATAAAATTCATAGAATCAAACCAAACCATAAAAATACGATGCAGTTTTAGTTTTGAACCACGGTTCGTCTGAAATTGTGATATTATCTCCATAAACTATTTAAAGTACTCTTTAAAAAAAACTATTTTAAGTACTCTTTTAAAACTTATATTATAACAAGTTATATTACAATCACAAAAACTCACTAACATCAACAAACTAAAAAAACAATCTTTCCAAAAAAAAAAAACTAACTAAAAAAGAGTATAGTAACAATAACTAGTAAAGGAATAGAGTATTAAATTAGGAAATTGGTTACCGAGCAAAAAGATTGGGAAATAAAATTGACTGGGCCCAAATTGTGTATGTTTAGGGTATTTAAATTATATGAATATGTTATTCAAGTTTAAAAATTAATTTTGGAAGTGAAAGAATAGGGCGGTGAATAGAGCATTAAATTATGAAAAAAATTTACTATGAAAAAAATATTCAGTGTACCTAAATAATTATATACGTGTATATTAAACAATTCGGATCGGTTTGAGACCAAAACTGTTAATGTAAATCCACAAACTAAACTATTTAATACGGTTTCTATTTTTTAAAATCAAGACCAAACCACATTACTAAAAAACCAAACCAAACTATTCAATTTGAATTGATTTGGATTGAATTCTCGATTTAGCAGTTATTTTTTCACAAAAATATAAAGCGCAAGATAAAACCTTACTCTATTTTTTTTTTCTTTCTGGTAATTGGGAAATTGAAAACCTTACTCTATTATGTATTGCACTTAAACTATTTTTCACATTTTCCACACAAAATGCAAAACAATCGGAAAAGGCCAGTTTTATACTGGCGGTGTAAGAATTTTATTCTTGTTTCTGAACAACGATTGACTTTTGAAATTAGAAAATTTTAAAATCCGCCCATTAGGTTGTGGCTAATGTTTAAAAAATTTATTGAAATGTATTAAAATTATATAAAAATATGCAAAAATGAATAGAAAAGTGAAAAGTACATTGGACCGAAAACACTCCACCATCTTACACTATACCCTCCCCTAATAAGACTGAATGATGGCTAACACCCACTAATTTAAACCCCCCTCCCTCTCCATTTTTCTGACTTGGTTCAAACAAGTACAATGAGACTCGTATGTGGTTTGATTAAAAATTTCATTTATTGTGTTTTTTGTCAATAAAATGACCTTCGACATATCTAACGGGGGTATATTTGTTGAGCTTGGTTGTCTCGTAGACTCTCACATGTACTGTCTCGAATTTATACTTTGTACGTTATATGTGATGTAATTGATTTCTGTTCTACCGATTGCCACACAAAAAAAAATAAAAATCTAACGGGGGACCCATCAGTTGAGCTGAGGCTGAGCTGAACAATGGTGGGGACAAAAGCAATGGGAGGACTCCAGATGTGTGACAACTGAAAGCGTCCTCCTAGCGAAGAGGCGTCAAAATTCAATGCCTCTCATTTGGTAAAAACATATCCAGTGCATCGAGGTGCACCACCTCTGGTATTTGTGACCCTTATTGAATTGCGGTGCTATGATTTGAATCCAAAGGCTATGTTGTTGCATTTTGCGTGGAAAATGTGAAAAATAGTTTAAGTGCAATACGTAATAGAGTAAGGTTTTCAATTTCCCAATTACCAAAAAATAAAAAATAGAGTAAGGTTTTGTCTTGGGTTTTATATTTTTGTGAGAAATAACTGCTAAACCGAGAATTCAGTCCAAATCAATTCAAATTGAATAGTTTGATTTGGGTTTTTAGTAACGTGGTTTGGTCTTGATTTAAAAAAATTAGAAACCGTGTTAAATAGTTTAGTCTGTGGACTTACATTGACAGTTCCGGTCTCAAACCGAGCCGAATTGTTTAATATATACATATATAATTATTTAGGTACACTGAATATTTTTTTCATAGTAAATTTTTTTCATAATTTAATGCTCTATTCACCGCCCTATTCTTTCACTTCCAAGATTAATTCTTAAACTTGAATAACATATTCATATAATTTCAATACCCTAAACATATATAATTTGGGCCCAGTCAATTTTATTTCCCAATCTTTTTGCTCGGTAACCAATTTTCTAATTTAATACTCTATTCCTTTACTAGTTATTGTTACTTTACTCTTTTTTAGTTAGTGTTTTTTTGGAAAGATTCTTTTTTTTAGTTTGTTGATGTTAGCGAGTTTTTGTGATTATAATATAAGTTTTAAAAAAGTACTTAAAATGGTTTTTTTTAAAGAGTACATTAAATAGTTTATGGAGATAATATCTCAATTTCAGACGAACTGTGGTTCAAAACTGAAACTTGATCGTATTTTTATGGTTTAGATTGGTTTGATTGTACGAATTTTATAGATTGATTTGGTTCTCCAAATTCATAAGTAATAATTTGGTTCTTGGTTTACTTAAAACCAAACCAATTTTTTTTGAAAGAAAAAAACCCGGACCAAAAATATTACACTATTTGAAAGAAAAAAACCCGGACTATTTTTCTGATTGAACAGTCTATTTCCTAAATTGCAATTATTACACTATTTGAACAAAAATATTAAGCCATGTGCATACCAATAAGCACCTAATCAGATAATGTTACGTGGCTCCGCAACTGAGGAAAGGGAAACTCTTATACCGGTAAGAGGAGGTGAAGAAATCCATACCATATTACCATTAATGCGCCGTTAAATATTGGTTTTTATTTTCCAAAAAATTTCACATTTTTCTCGAGTCATGTCATTCTCTTCACATATTCACCAATTAAAACAAAAGGCCCAACAAGTCAAAAGTTAATGGAAGGGACTTAGTAGAGGCGTTTTGTGTCTAAGACTATGAAAAGTTTTTTGACCTTCTACACTAATGTATACCGCGTGACAAAAGAAGCAAAAAATGGAACGGACGCTATTTGCAGCACGCGAATGGTATAGATTTGAATTGTTTCATCCAATTCAAATTAAGAATGAAAAAAGATTTAATTCCTTGAGGGAAAAATTTGGGGCACGACATGACGGTACATCAATAAACTTAATGATCTCTCTATTCTCAAACCACACCCCCCATTTCTTTCTCTCTGTATTACTACTACTAGTATTTTATGCACTCCAAAACATAGCCCTGCTCTCCGCCTCATCCGATGTTACCATCACCACCCCCAACACCATTTCTCCCTCACTTTTCTGGTTATTTGCTAGCTCTCGTGAAGATTTGATTTCCAGAGGACAAGAGAGAGAGAAGAGGAGAAGAGATAATGAGGTCAGTGGAAGTTGGGACGGAAATATGCTTCACCGGTTCTATTATAGTACGTACGTGCTTGCTGACTGACTGCTGGAGTACTCTTTGTTCCAGCTCACCGGAAATATGCTTCGCCGGAAGCTTAGATCGATCTAAATAGTATTTTCACCCCATCTCTGTTTCCCTTGCTTTGTTCATTTATTCCTCCATTTCTCGGTATTTTCCCCCCCTTTTTTTTTCCGTAATACTACTTCCTCCATCCCAATTTATTTGTTATAAATCCAATTTTTTATGACATGTCTCCTTAGAATATTTGATTTTTAATATTATCCCTTATTCTCTAAATATAAAACTAGTGGAGTACTACTTTAAAGCATTTATGAATGTTAGTTTGTGAAACTGTATTGACTTTTTCTTTTGATTTTTTTGAAGATGATGACAAGTATTATGTGACATTCGTAGGCCTTGTTTCCCCTTGTGCTGATTTTATGGAATTTTCTATTTTAATACGATTATTGCGAAAACAGATAAGTCAGGTTTGGCTTAAGAGAATCCTAACATAAAGTTGAAGTTACGGAACGGAAAGGATCAACTGCAAAGAGCGCAATTTTGTTCAGGCTGTTTTTAAAAAAGAGGGGTTTTGTTCACCGGGATGAACAAAATTACTACTACAGTATTCAACTGCAAATCTAGACAAGGCAGTTCGGCAAGGCAATCAGTGGAAAGTGGCAACATAGCAGTACGAATGAAGTGGAAAGTGGCAGACCCCTGAAGAGGGATGGGTCAAAGTGAAGTGAAGTGAAGTGATGTTTCATTACAGAGTCGCTGGCTGGCTATCTTCGTTCTGGCATTGGAGGATGCGAACGATGATGCGCACTTCTACTAGTATGAACTCTCAACTCTTTTTAAAGTGTTTTGGTACTTTAATTCTTCTCCTACATATTCCATTAATTTATCCAAAGGTGGTAGAATAATCAATCACAAGTCTTGACTTCTAAAATATAGTAATCATTACGGTTACTTTGTTTGGATGAATTTTTAAGAATCGGTCTTGAAAATTCAAAATCTGGTGGTTTTTAAAAGTGTGTTTTTTTCTTTTTTTTTTTGGAAACCACACTTGTTAAATGACAAGACAGAAAATCTATTGGGAAAACCGAACAAGTGAGGGTTTTCAAAACAAAACCCGGTTTAAAAACCCCAAACGAACAAACCCATTGTGCTATTTCTTGATTTTCATATATTGCGTAGGAGAATGATTTTGACGCTCCACTTTTCTTGTAATTGCAGTTCACAATTTGTCTTTTAATACTTGTGTTATATATATTTTTCCAATTAAAAGACAAAATTAAAAGTGTAATCACAAGAAAGCGTCAAAATCCTTGTCTACCCAAAAAAAGGCAATACTGAGAACACAGGAAAGCTGTTTTACTTTTTATAATACCAGACAACGGCCCACTCTTTTATTCATACTACTATTCATTCTTACGAGGGTCAAAGAGAGTAAAGGACGAGCCAGGTGGCAGTTAGTGAGGGTGATAATAATATGATACATACATACACACACTAAGCCGTATAGGCCTTAGTTACAATAAAGCAAGCAAACCCCATAGCGCTGCTGCATAGTCCATTCGGAGACTTCTAGAATAGATAGATGACAAAGCACATCACCACACTTTACACGTGGCAGAACAAGGATGCGCCGTCACTTTTTATACGGGTAGAGTTGCTTAGAGAAGAGGACCAGGGCGATTATTTGTGTTATCCCAGGTAGTGGTGATGCAGTGATTTGTGTTATCCCAGGTATAGATCTCCACGCCGACAACGGGCTCCGCCTCCTCCTCTTCCGCCGGCTGGTTGGGGCGGCTCCCGCCGTCATACACGGGGGCATCGTTCACCATGTCTTCCATCTGATCACGGAAAAACAGAAGACAAATATGTCCTGTGAGTATGTATGTATGTATCTATGTATGTATTTGACAGCCGCTTAACTGGTAGGACGTAGGAGAGTATTTTCCCTTGGAATTTTTGTGTTTTTTTCCCGTACCTCTTTTTCGGTAAATTGATTCTCCTCCTCGAGTTGTTTATTCTGTTCATAATCAAAACGTTGGGAAAATTAAGAAATTTGGTTAATAACAAATACACATGTACTGATGTTTTGTGATTATCTTGTAATGAAAAAACACAATCATCGATGGATTGCCATGATTGGACCACCACTTGGTCTAAGGTCACATAATATTAGATCTAGACGTGATGGTTCGTGTTAGACTTTATCCCGCATCGCCTATCTAATCTATTCAAGCTTGGTTAATATTAGGGGTGGGTGTTGTGTCGTGTTCGTGTCAAATCGGGTTCGTGTCGAAATGACCTGCTTTAGTAATTGTGCCTATTTAGACAAATTTGACCCGAACCTAACACGAATTGACACGATTAATTCGTGTCATTCTCGGGTTATGCGGGTTAATTCTCGAGTTATGCGGGTTAATTCGTGTCATTCTCGGGTTACCGTGTCGACACGAATAGACGAACAGGTTAATTCATGTCATTCTCGGGTTATGCGGGTTGAACCCGAACCTGACCTATTTACTAATCGTGTTCTCGGGTCGTGTCATATACGTGTTTCGTGTCAGAAATATTAAACACTAATCCGTTACTAATCGTGTTCTCGGACTAATCGTGTTCTCGGATCGTGTCATGTACGTGTTTCGTGTCAGAGATACTCAACACTAACCCGCTAACTTCGGGTCGTGTTATCGTGTCGTGTCATAAATTCCCACCCCTAGTTAATATGTTCTAGAACCCTCCAAGAAATCTAAAGGATCAAAATTCTGAGGTGCTATCAATTATAGTCTCATAAATTATTGTAGGCTGCTTTAGTCACTCGAGTTCTAATAAAAAAATCAAAAAATCAAGAGGCCTTATTTTAGGGAAATGATTTTCACACCTCTTTTTTGATAAATGCACACCATATCTTGTCTTTTAGTGCACTTTTATGTGTAATTTTTTCACTTAAAGACAAGAAAGGTTGTGCATTTATCATAAAAAAAAAGGGTGCGAAAATCATTACCCTTATTTTATCATGTAGCATAAACCAGCAGCACTCACCAGCACACAAGTCCACCTTTCTCTTTATCTTGTTTTTTTCCCTTTTAGGTAAGAATGAACCTAGCATGCAGGATCACTTTAAGGCTAAAACCCAGATTCCTTCAACCAACTCAAGTCAAGGCGTTACTGGCGTGGGAGTTGAACATGAGACCTTTGGGATTATGGTTGGTTATAGTGACAAATGATGGATGCAGACTATAAGGATAGTAGTGAAATAAAATGGCGTGAGGTGCACATACGATGTAAAGAAAAGGAGAATTGATTACTGTGGTGTAGAAAATATTGCCGGATGGTGTAGAAAATATTGCCGGAAGTTAAAACTTTGATACCATGTAAGGCTCAAATGGAGCATCCGCTTTATATTTTGATTTGGGAAGGGTTATTGACTGTTTGGAGACGAGATCTTCCTAGAAGTTGCAAAGCAGCATAATATGAGTCTATCATCGCTTGTCCTGTGGTTGGTTTTTGATATCCATCTCCCTAAGAAAAGTCGTTCCTGTACCTATGTCCAAGTCTCTCCTGCTGGAAGCAAGTCTAGTAAGTGTATTGGGTGTGGAGAGGTCGGTTGTTGTTACTCCACCCTGTGTCACAAGCTGGAGCGGGTAGCATGAGCCGTCATTACCAAACCACATGCTCAATTTTCCTCTTTAAAGGAACTTATGAGCACATGCTGATTGTGTAGGCACTTGTTAAACTTTAGTAAAAGAGAGAGACCAACATCCAGCATTTGCTTTGGAACTTCTTGGTCCTCAGGGATTCAGGGAATGTCATTTTTATCCTGTTGACACATTTGCCCTCAGTCTGGACAAGGTTAAATGTGACATTGGTTAAATCTCCTTTCCCCACCACTACCCTTCCTCTTCCCTTCACTCTGTCTATATCCTAGAAAGCCTAGTAATTTGGTCGCTTAGAGTTTTGGTAAGTCTGTAGTGATTCCTTTAGGACCAAGCTATATAATGCATCTATGAAACCACCATCCTTGTTGGAGTAAAGTCTACCTCTGTTTGCAGTTATCTTACTGCCTAACCTTCTGTAATGTTCTTGTCCTTTTTCTCCATTCTCATCAGGTCGAAAAAGTACTAATAGTTTGACTTCCTTGGGACTGGTGTAAAGCTAGAACAAATTGCATCTGCTCCAAGAATAGCAAATTTTGTGCGGTAGAGATGTCAATCTCTTGGTGGTCGAATTACCCCAATTCTCCTTCCTTGAGCCTTACTCACAAAATTCTTGCTTCAACAATCCAAAGCATACACAGTTTCAACCTATCTACACATGTATCTGAATCACGAAGAACTGCCAAAACTTTCTTCACTGCAACTATATTTTGGCAGAGATGTTCTGAACCTTTCTGGGTACTATCATGTTGTTATTAGTTGCTGCTGATGAGGTTTATAGGTTACAATGGTTCTTAGACCCCAAGGACTGCAAACAAGTTTTCATAAAGACTTCCATCCACAAAGTTGAGCATCTTCTGTTGTCAATATTTTCGTACGACTTTGGTCCGTTGTAGCCACTCTAAATTGACTTTCAGGCTCTTGCCATATCTGAAATGTTGTATCCTCAAAAGAAAGACAAATCTAGACGTGAACTTCTATGACTATAATTAAAGGATGTGTCTTAACCCCAGAAATTAACCAAGACAACTAACCAACTTGGGAGATGAGTATTTGATACAGGGGAATCATGGCCAAAGGTCCCAAAAACTATAGCCTCAAAGAAACTACCTTGCACGGCTCACACTTAAAATCCCAACCGCATGAAAGTGAACAGCACTTTGCTTAGGGGTGCGCTGAAATGCTACCCTCTTGAATTGAGGCCCCAACGAGGGTTGATATCTACTACGCATAGATGGAAAAGTCAGTCTGCAGCTCTGTGCAGCTCTACAAACTTATCATCGGATAATGCTTCTCATCAATCTAGACGAATAACCATATTTGCTGCACCATTCCTCAGACATGGTTAATATTTTATCTTTGAAATTTTCTTTTTGTCAAATAACTATTTTTCCCCTGCTTTGTTTTTAATCTGGCCATTTGGGCTCAAATAACTTCTAGCTTCATATATGCGTTGGTTACTGCTACGGGAAAATCTTTTTTGCCTTCTCAGCTTGATTCATAATCATCTACGATTGATCTTACTCTTCTTCTCATTACAAATGAGCCGAACTTTATCCAACTGACAAATGGTCTGGTTTAAAGAAATATCCCAAACTGGTCAATTTCTAACCCTCTTCTTCTAGGCTTCATGATCATCTACAGTTGTTTTACCCTTCCTTTTCTGGTCGACAGGTTCAATGCCACCCGAAAACTGTCCAATCCCCTTTAATGAGTCCTCCAATCAAATGTCGTCAAAGCCCCAACCAGGGCTAATGTACTCCAAGGCCATTTCCCCCTCTGATTTGCTAAAACCCAAAATGAGAAATTTATCTCTGTGCAAAGCAGACATTAGCAACGTTTCTATGCATACTCTGTGCCTGCAATTTCAGCTTTCTCCTGCTTTCGTTTCCCCTCTACTACACAATCATCTTAGTTCATAGATGACACGTCGAAAAACCTAATGTCTATTGTGCATTATTCTAATCAAATCTCATGCGACTTAAATGCTTTGTCTAGTTTGTGGTGGTCATTGTAGTGATCCTATTTGGTTCTCACTTTTCTGGTAAACATTTCAACTCAAAGTGTTGATGTTAAGGTCGTGAACAAGTAATCATGCTCAGATGCAGGAAGAAAGAAACTGGTAAAGCAACAACTTCATTTCCGAGGAAAAAGCATATTTTGATTAGGTGGAATTTCTAAGACGACATACCTGTCCATGGAGAGCTGCTACTGATTCCATCATTAGCTGTGACTGCATAGAGTTTGTATTTGGTAAGCATCACCTTCATGGCTTCATTATTCCAATAACTAGCTTTTCTTATTGTAATAAGAAATGTCTTTGAAATTGAAGTCAAATTTTCTAAAAATATGCAGAATGTGAACGTACATATTATATTCGGGTTCTGTGAGAGCTATTCTAAAAGGATAAATACATATTGCTACAGTGTAACGAGGAATTCGACCTGTAAAGATCTTGAAATTCTCAGGAGGAGTACTCTCTCTCTCTCTCTGTGTGAGTGTGTTCTTGTTCTAACTATTATGTGCCTGTTCTATCTTTTATCTAGTTTCATCTTCCCTTTCGCTATAGTTTGTGTTTTGTCAGGTACTTGTTATGTGAAATACGGAAGTTTGTGCACATCTCAACTCATTCATTGAATGCCATAGTCTAGACAGAATACTGTTTCTTTAATATGAAAGATGATAATGTTATCTGTCCGTATGAATTATGAAATATAATCACAGTTTTATTTATGTGGGATCAGGCCTGCATATAATAGGTCCTCATTGTCGTGGTTTAACACTCCGCAAGTAAAATTAGAATTTTTCAATCAGACATGAGTTTGTAAGTAACCTTTCAGCAATGAGTGGCAGAAGTTACCTTTCTTAGTCTGGTTTGTAGTAATATGGCATCTAGTTGCCGTTGTATGGCATCTAGTTGGTGTTCCAATTGAGTGAGCTCAGTCACATCTAGCTGCTCAACCTTTTGCTCTTCAAAGTATCTGCAGAGGTGCAAAGAATCGCGCGAATGAATTCATTGAAGTTAAATAAGTAGTGCAAGAACAGGAGCTGGTAATAGAGTACCTTTGGAGCATTTGGAGTAGGTTAGTGCCACTCCACGTATTCTTGTGATCCATTGGAAGATTCTGTTAGCATAGATGAACCAGAACCAAATAGTAAGATTTTCATTTGTCCCGAATCCTGTCTAACTGGTACAAGGGTAGGCATCTTACAACAGTGGTGATGCTTTAATGCAGACAAGGCACTTATAAGGGATGATGAGACAAACGTCAACAAATAGGTCCCTTTCTTTCTTACAGTTTTCTTTCTTTTCAGCTGTTACATATATGTGTGTATGACATCCTAGCCATGGAATGAAATAGGTCCTGAAGAACTAGAGTTGGAAGGAAAGAAGTGGGTTGCTGAATAGTGTTTGTGAATGGCTATAGTCTAGAGAGCGATGATGTGTTTCAAGTTATAGGGCTGTAAAACTCACATATGCAAATGAAGCAGGAAATAAGGTCAACTGTAAATTTCTGTGTATTACTGGAGCCCCCTGCCCCTAGCTCCATGGGGGGGGTGGACTCTTTTGCTTGGAGATTTCGGTTTTCAAAATGAGCTTACTTTTTCAGCATATATTTCTAAACTGCATCAAAACGAATCCTTTAGAGGTTGTCCATAAAATACCATATGTAGATACTCCAAAAAATTTAATCCCAGGTTGTATCTGCTAGTCTCTAGTTTCTAATCATTTGTTGGGAAACAGAGTTGCATCTCAATTAGTGGTTGGTCAAACCACTTATACACAGAGTTTTGCTTAAGCACAATATATCTATAGCATGGAACTAGTTATTTTCCAACCTGGGATTCTTGAGCGCTCCCGCTAGCTGCTTCTGCATCTTTGCGGCTCGTCTGATAGTGATCAAGGATTTTTTTCAAACTGCATCATAAAAATTTGTCTTATCATGTAAATTAGTCTAGCATACACAGTTATAAATGTAAATTTGTAACTACTCCAAAATACCATTATAAATTACGTTCTATGCAGGTTTATATAATAATCAGAGAAAAAATGTTGTACAAGAATGCCAATAGAGTGGAGCACAGCAATCCTGGTGCTATATAGATAGAGACTGTAAGTTGACTGTTCATGGTCTGATGAGTTCAAAGGTAAGAACTACTTCAGAAGACACAAATCTTC
Organism: Gaultheria prostrata; assembly: GCA_036023075.1. Classification (NCBI taxonomy): domain Eukaryota; kingdom Viridiplantae; phylum Streptophyta; class Magnoliopsida; order Ericales; family Ericaceae; genus Gaultheria; species Gaultheria prostrata. Next base: position 44,841 of record JAXBDA010000971.1, read on the forward strand.
GTATGAAATGGTGATGTTAAGCAGACTACAGTCATCTGATATATTTACTCTAATCCAATTCTATACAAGATGGTTCAACTAGAACCTATAGTGTGATATATAATGGATGCTCGCTGCACTTTATGTAGCAAATCGTATTGTTTGACAGCAGTATGTTTTCCAAAATTAAGGTATCTAGCAAGGCATTCCTTCCTACTTTTGAGGAAGAAATATAGTAGAGATGTTCAAAGACATGAGGAAACAATGTTGTCTTTCTTTCAACAAGATTTATTTGATGCTTCTTTTTTGGTTGAATCAGTTTGTTTTTATGTTGGGATGGCGGCAATCAATTACTAAGGAGCCAGAGAAAATTATGAGGACAAGGTCACAAGAGATCTGTTTACATAGCTTTATAGGGTGTTCGGTGAAATGGTATGATAGGTGGAGAGAATGGGGGTGCGACTAGAATAGAATCACTTGGAGAAGAAACACGTGAGTTTTCAATAACGGTACTATCATGATGGATTGACTAAGACATATTCATGATGAGGATCCACGATACATGTCGAGGAAGGGTCCCCTTTGCTCGGGGAGCTCAGGTGGCGTAATAATAAAAGGAACTAATCTTTTTCTGAAGAAATTATTGACAATATAAGTGCCAAGAAATAACGGCATACGCAAATAGGGACATTTGACCTAGGACCTCCCCTAACTCGGGCTCGTTGTTAGGAATCGTACAATCCACATAAAGACGAGAACTATGTTTGAGCCATTTCACTTGCAAGTTTTCATCCTTTCCCAAGAGATCGCGCCTATTTCAGTAGATGGACTTGGGGAAGCTTCAGACATGTGAGCTTGGTAACACCACATCTGGGGTTGTCGATTTGGCTTTCGACAGAAGTTACCAATTGTTCCGAAAGCTTAAGCTCTTAGGAAATGAGCCTAACAAATTATATCCAGCTAGCTACCACCCTCTCTCGCATCTGACTCCGTCTTGCATGTGGAGATGCAAATTTTCACGGATCGAGCGTGTAACATAATACCATGAGGAGATGTAGAATTCAAAAGCTGGACAAATGCAAACAGAGAGACATGAATCCAAGACCTTTCCCAACTAGAGCTTTGATACTTATGTTAAGTTACCAATTGTCTTAAAAGATTAAGCTGTTAGGAAATGGACCTAACGATGTATATCAAGCCTTCTAACACTTTCTGCTATATCTAAGTTCTCCATAATGATCACACTTTAGTAGATTTTCCCTTCCCATGAATTGATTCTCTTTCGCTAGGTGATTCTTCAGCTCATAATCTAATGTAGAAAAAGTTAAGATTTTCTAAATCATACTTGACTAACATGCTTTGTCATATCATGAGTAGACGTGACAACAAAAGAAATGGATTGTGACTAGGTGCGTAGACAACATCTTTGAGTTTGATACTCCGTTGCAAGAGTAAAGTATATTACATATCTTTTAGAAATTTTAATCAAAATGGGTGGGCTTTGCCAAGCTTGGGTTCTCTGTAAGACGTAATGTATTGATTAATTATTTTTGTCACCTGTTTCAAAATGGTCCTCCTGTATTCCCAACTATGGAACTTCAGTAATACTCTGTTCCCCACCACCACCACCATCCTCTTGCTGCCCCTCCTGCTTCTGCTTAGTGCAACTAAGGTTTGATCTCCTACCACCAGATAAAAGAAAAAATTTCAACCTAAGATTTAAACTCTAATATGATCCTCATGTAACAAAAGTCATGTTCGATGTTTCTCTAGAAATTACTAAAGCATGTCTTCATCAGTAGAAGTGTAGAACAAATAGCCTAAGAACTTCAAGACTAGTCAAGCTTTCTTGATTACCAACTCAATTTTGTGAAATACTCCTAGTTTATTGCACAAAATGTTTCGATAGTTAAAACTAAGAAACCACGCCTCACATCAGTGAGCACATTCTAAACTTCACTCCAATATCCAATATTACTATGAAGAATGAAAGAAGCGGCTACAAGAGTTCACTATTCGCATTGGGTTATGCATGTTTGAGACTGAGGAAATAGAGACTGAAAGCTTAGAGGAAATAGGTTTGCATAGAAGAAGGGAGCCTCGTGATTCATTCATATTTTTGTGTTGCGATAAGTGTTATCGCTATCATCGACCAGCAACCCTAGCTCCAAAACCCTCAATGAAATCCCAAAGCAACCAAACAAACCCCTAATCCATTAATAAAACTCTAAATCAAGATACAATTAGTAAAAGAAAATCGATGCAAGCACATTAAGTTTAGCAACCGAAAGTCAAAGAGAAACAAGGCATTGAAATTTCTCGCAAAAAATCCAAGTAGGGGTTGAAATTGAAGCTATTTCATCCGAATAAAACAAACATCGAGTTCATATAGCCATCATATATAAACCATTTGTGTAGATCAAAGGTCCTTTGGTGAAAGTAATTATGAATGATGGAGAGAAGTTGTACAAGAACATGGAAGGTTTGGGAAGGAGCTAAAAAAAAGGAGAAGTTGTTTTTGAGGAAACTATTTTCCTAAAGGTATGTAAAGGGGTGCTACCCAGGTTTTGAATAACGGTTTCGTGATATGTAACGGTAACAGGTTGAGTGTAAAGGTTTTGGTAGTATTTACGTAACGAGAATCGGGTGGATGTGGACGGAATGCTAACAGAAAGGGTGTACGGTAAAGTTTTAGGTAGATGAGGGGGTCCGGCAGTAGGTGAAATTAGTTAGGAAGTGTCCGTGAACATGAGCAATAGTTTAAGGATCTCCATGTAGAAAACCCTAGAAATATCATAAATTACTCAATTATCAAACAAAAACAATGTAGATACAAAACAACGAAAGAAAAAGTTCAGGGTAAAGTACATCAATAGTCGCTATGTTGGTAACTTATACATTTTGTTCTTCAAAATACGATTTTGTGAATTATGGCCTTACACTCAGCTTGGACAGGGCATATATTCCCCTTCTTGTTTTGTTACAAAGAGGGAAATGTGAGCAAGTTTATTCCTCCTGTTTGGTTTAACTATAATAGAGATAGGAAATTAGGTAATTGCGCACCTTTATTGTCATATTTGTTTACATATTTGTACATGGACGGGTATTGTTTTATTTTTAAATGAGTATAATTGACATAAGAAAGTGATAAGGAACAATTTTCTTTCTTTTCTTTCTTCTACCAATCTCAAGGGAAGAGATAGGTTCTTTTACATGGAAGTGAAGGGAATGAGCAACTACTGATATATATGCACCTTTCCTCTATAACTCCATTATTGTCTTCCATTCTCTATCTCAAAAGTAACTCAAATAAGGACTAGTCAAATGAAATCTTCACTCACGCTCCCAACCTCTTAAGGCACACACTGTATTAGGTTTAATTCACTTCCGTTCTTCACTCATTCCCTTCATTTCCACCGAGTTCAATTCATCAAATTCAGCATAAAAAAATTGACACACATTTTCTTTTGAAGGCATGATTATTGTCTCTAAAGTCTAAAGGTATGCTCTTTGTGTCACTTAAGTCTTTAGATTTTGTTTTCATGGTTTTTATTAGTAAGCATTGTAAGGTAGCTTTAGCAAATATGTGTAAATATTACAAATTTTTGGTTTTTGTGTGTGCAAAATTTAGTTTGGAACACACAAAATCAAGAAATAGCTCCCAAATTTTCCTCGCTGGAGGTATATTCCTAAACTAAAGCGTCGCTTTAATAATTCAACACACATGTATTAATTTCAACAAATATAGTTGAATAGTTTGATTAAGATTCTTTGCTTGTTCCACATTTGAATTTGGATTTTGTAGAGTAGATCTAATAAGGTAAAGGGTTTTGAGGGAAAAAAATTCTTTTTAAATAATAAAAAGAAAGAAAATGTATGACCGGTTAGTAGAAATGGTGCCAAGGAACAACACGATAGACTCACCTAAAAGTTCAAAAGACCAGGAGCATTGTGATTTGTGAGACATCATAGCAAAGATAGACAGTGGATCAATAATAGTAGGTATTAGCATGCAGAGAATATGTTGCAATAGCTAGTATAAGCAACGACTATATTCTGATGGATGACAAAGAGAATGTTGCATGGACTCAAGTGGGAAGCGTGTATTAAATGTCAGATATATCAAACTCTAAATGTTTTGAAGATCGTGTGCTTAATAGGAAAGAATCAAAAAGTTAGGAACTAGTAAGAGATGTCATCGTGTTAAAAGAAATAGCAACATGAAAACATTTGTACAATCTACAATGAAATTACTATTCTTCTAGTATATTGAAATAGTAACATAGGGAATTCAATGGTTTTCTACAATTTTCGTATGTTGACTCATGCTTATATTCTTTATTGTTTTCTTCTCCAGAATAAAATTGAAAATAAAAATCAAAAGTATATTTCAAAACAGACTATCAAATCCAAAGTCGGTATGGAACAAAACTTAGATAGTCTGTAGGAAGAGACAAGAAGAGAGTAGCAACTGATGGTGAAGATACTAAGCGCATGGTAGAAAATGATGAATTGATGTAGTGAGGATGGTGTTACTACTGGTTTAGATTGGTAATAGGAGGAGTTGATAAAAAGATCCAAAAGAAAAGATGGAGAAAGCTCGGCCTTAATATTTATTAAGCATAGTTAAAGCAAGTTTGGGGAGGGTGTGCTCCAACTTTATCATAATTTGATCGTTTATGCATAATTCGTACCAAATCCTCCCTCACTTTCACTCATACCATAAGAGGACACGGTAGGGAAAATCGGTATCCTCTGAGTACCTCAGACGGTGACCGATTGGCATAAGTTTTGACTTTTCAAACTGTTGTCCTCAAAAGGTGCTTAATTTTCAGAACAAGCCACCAAAAAAAAAACAAAATTGATTCAATTGTGAATTGTGAGACACCATAGCAAGGATAGACAACGGATCAATAATAGTTAGAGTATTAGTATGCAAAGCATATGTTGCAATAGGTAGTACAACTAACGGCTATATTCTGATGGCTGAGAGAGAGAATGTTACTTGGACTTGAGTGTGACCGTGTATTAAATGTTAGATATATCAAACTCTAAATGTTCTGAAGCTCTTTTGCTTAAGACGAAAGAATAAAAAAATTAGGGACTAGTAAGAGATATGTCGTCGTGTTAAAAGAAATCGTAACATGAGAACATTTATACAATATACAAAGAAATTATTATACTGATAGCATAGTTGTCAAAGGCGAAAGGCGCAAAGTCTCGTGGGGACTAAGGCAAGAGGCGAAGCACGCGCCTTTTTGAAGCGAGGCGCACCTATTCGAAAAAAAATAGGAAAAATAGCATACACCAATACATTTAACTACAGTAATAACACTAAGCTAGTGTGTTTTAGATAGCATACCATCCGAAGATGCATAAAAACATCTACCAAATGTCATACGGTTCGCATAGAGGAGAACTAAACCATCGAAATCAACAAAACACAAAGCGTTCAACATTTGAAATAAATTAAAGCAAATAGTTATCCCAGTTGGACTTCACATCATCCTAAGGAAGATTTACTGAAAAACATAGGAGACTGGCAGAGATACACGAAGAGAAAAAGAGGAGACTTGACAGAGATACACAAAGGAATCAGAGGAGACTTGACAAAGATAGATGGTCAGAAGAGATACAGAGAAACAGAGGAGAGGCGACTTGAATACCTTCAAACAGAGACCTAGAAATCTGCCGATCGACTTCTTTAAACATAGAAACCGAACCCCAGAAAGCCTTAGTTCTTGGTGTCGACACCCACAAAGCCTTCGACTTTGCTGATCGAGACCCAGAGAGCCTTCGTTGAACAGCCTTCGTCTTCCTTCGAGTCGTCCTTGGATGAACAGCCTTCTTCTTCCTTCGTTGTCTAACTTTGGTTTGTCGACAGAGAAAGAGAGTGAGAGATGATGAGTTAGGGCTGAAGCTGAGCAAGTATTGAGACCCACAACCATGTTATACAGACCCAAAATCAACGGTTTGTAGCTTGGGTACAAAAATAAAGGGTTGTGATTAAATTTCACTATAGCGCGCCTTTTTTGCGCTTAGTCATCGCCTCTTTGAACCCGCCTCGCTTGGGCATACCCCAAGCGCCATAGTTGCGCCTCGCCTCGCTTGTCGCCTATGACTGATAGTATATTGAAATAGTAAACTAGAGAATTCAACGGTTTTCTACAATTTTGGTATGTTGACACATGCTTATATTCTTGATTGTTTTCTTCTCCACAATAAAATTGGAAATAAAACTCAAAAGTATATTTCAAAACAGACTGATCGGATCTGTAGTTGGTATGGAGCAAAACTCAAATAATCTGTAGGGAGAGACAAGAAGAGAGTAGCAAGTGATGGTGAAGATATTGTGCGCATCGTAGAAAATCATGAATTGATGTTGCGAGTATGGTGTTACTACTGGTTTAGATTGTAAATAGGAGGGGTTGATAAAAAGAGCCAAAAGGAAAGATGGAGAACGTTCGGCCTAAATATATAGTAAGCATAGTTAAAGCAAGTTTAGGGAGGGTGTACTTCAACTTTACCATAATTTGATCGTTCATGCATAATTTGTCCCAAATCCTCCCTCACTAGCACTCATACCATAAGAGGACATGGTGGGAAAACTTGGTATCCCCTAAATATCTAAAATGGTGACCCATTGGCATAAGTTTTGACTTTTCAAACTATTGTCCTCAAAAGGTGCTTGTTTTTAGAACAAGCCACACACAAAAATTTGATTCAAACAAAACTTAATTTTAATCCCAACTCAATAAGGTAAAGGGTTTCGGGGAAAAAAATTATTTTTAACGAATAAAAAAGAGAGAAAAAGTATGACCGTTAGTAGAAATGGTACCAAGAAACAATGAAACAATGAGATAGACTCACCTAAAAGTTCAAAAGACCATAAGTATTGTGATTTGTGAGACACCATAGCAAGGATAGACAGCGGATCAATAATAGTGAGTATAAGCATACATAGAATATGTTGCAATAGGTAGTACAACCAACCACTATATTTTCGTGGATGAGAGAGAGAATGTTATAAGGACTCGAGTGTGACCGTGTATTAAAAGCCAGATATATCAAACTCTAAATGTTTTGAAGCTCTTGCGCTTAATAAGAAAGAATAAAAAAATAAGGGACTTGTATGAGATATGTCTCCGTGTTAAAAGAAATAGTAACATGAGAATATTTATACAATATACAATGAAATTAATATACTCCTGGTATATTAAAATAGTAAACTAGGGAATTCAACGGTTTTCTACCATTTTTGTATGTTGACAAATGCTTATATTGTTGATTGTTTTGTTCTCCGGAATAAAATTGGAAATAAAACTCAAAAGTATATACTTCGAAACAGACTGATCGGATCTATATTTGGTATGGAACAAAACTCAAATAGTCTATAGAGAGAGACAAGGAGAGAGTAACAAGTGATGGTGAACATACTGAGCGCATGGTAGAAAATGATGAATTGATGTTGTGAGGATGGTGGTTTAGATTAGAAATAGGAAGGGTTGATAATAAGAGCCAAAAGAAAAGGAAAGATGGAGAATGCTCGGCCTCAATATATATTAAGCATAGCTAAAGCAAGTTTAGGGAGGGTGTGCTTCTGCTTTACCATAATTTGATCGTTTGTGCATGATTTGTCCCAAATCCTCCCTCACTCGCACTCGATACCATAAGAGGACATGGTGGAAAAAATCGGTATCCTCTAACAACCTCAAATGGTGACCCATTGGCATAAGTTTTGACTTTTCAAACTATTGTCCTCAAAAGGTGCTTGATTTTCAGAACAAGCCACAAAAAAATAAAAAATTGATTCTAACAAAACTTCATTTTAATCTCAACTCAATGAGGTAAAGGGTTTCGAGGAATAAAATTCTTTTTAAAGAATAAAAAGAGAGAAAATGTCTGACCAGTTTGTAGAAATGATGCCAAGGAACAATGCGATAGACTCACCTAAAAGTTCAAAAGACCCGAAGCATTGTGATTTGTGAGACACCATAGCAAGGATAGACATCGGAACCTAAAGTTCAAAAGACCAGAAGCATTGTGATTTGTGAGACACCATAGCAAGGATAGACAGCGGATTAGTCAAAGCGTAAGCATGCAGAGAATATGTTGCAATAGGTAGTACAACCAACAACTATATTATGATGGATGAGAGAGAGAATGTCACATGGACTCGAGTGTGATCGTGTATTAAATGCCAGATATATCAAACTCTAAATATCTGGAAGCATCAAAAAATTATGGACTAGTAAGAAATCTGTTGTCGCGCTAGAAGAAATAGTAACACGAGAACATTTATACTCCCTCCGTCCCTTTTATAGTGTGTACATTTCAATTTTGGGTTGTCCCTTAATAAGTGTGTTTTAAAAAGTTAGTGGGTACATTTCCTATTTTGCCTTTAAAAGTAGATTTCTTTTTAAAAAGTTAGTGGATATTCTTATATTAATAAGGGTAAGTAATGAAAAATAGATGTAAAAGTTGATGTGAGAGAAAAATAATTGGAATTCACAGGTAACACACTTAAAAAAGGACGGATGGAGTACAATATACAATGAAATTACTGTACTTTTAGTATATTGAAATACTAAACTAGGGAATTCAACGGTTTTCAACAATTTCCGTTTGTTGACACATGCTTATATTCTTGATTGTTTTCTTGTCCAGAATGAAATTGAAAATAAAACTCAAAAGTATATTTCAAAACAGACTGATCGGATCCATAGTTGGTATGGAACAAAACTCAGATAGTTTGTAGGGAGACACAAGAAGAGAGTAGCAAGTGATGGTGAAGATACTCGGCGCATGGTAGAAAATGATGAATTGATGCTATGAGGATGGTGTTACTACTGGTTTAAATTGGAAATAAGTGGGGTTGGTAAAAAGAGCCAAAAGGATAGTTAAAGCAAGTTTAGGGAGGGTGTGCTCCAACTTTACTGTAATTTGATCGTTTATGCATAATTCGTCCCAAAACCTCCCTAACTCGGTCTCATACCATAAGAGGACATGGTGGGAAAGATCGGTATCCTCTAAGTACCTCAAATGGTGATCCATTGGCATAAGTTTTGACTTTTCAAATTGTTGTCCTTAAAAGGTGCTTCATTTTCAAAACAAACCACAAATAAAATAATTTGATACAATCACAATTTCATTTTAATCTCAACTCAAAGACATTACATTGAACTAAGAGATAATAAACTCGCGTAGAAATGCCTTGCTTCAACTATCCTGCATCATGTTTCAATTGCATCATAATATTTGCCTTGCCTTCTCTCAATGGTAAGTCATCTCATTGCGAACATGTCATTAGGTTCTTCATATTCATATTCGAAACTCTTTAACGTAGTTAAGAATTTGTCTCAAATAGATTCGCTCTCCATCTCCATCTCCATCTCCATCTCCATGCAAGAATTAGTTCTATCACACCGCCAACATCTCTATCACCTTTTTTTGCAAGCGAGGTTTGCATTCAAGCACATATTCTCTCTATTACGCTATTCATCATTATTAATGCCTACAAATGGGAATATAGAAGGAGAATATAGAAGGGACAATCATGATCTCGACAGTTCAATTACTACAATCAATGATTTGGATGCGCAACAATAAACGTCCAGATCATGACGATCTCCTCCAGTCCAAGAGAATCCGGATTCATATAGAAACATGACAATGAGGGTGGGTTGCCAATCAGTACCGTGGACAAATGATTAGCAAAATCTATATGTAAGACAAGGAAAACGAAATTTACAAAAAGGAAAACCCACGAAGAACATCCTTGAACATTGACAGGACTACTGAAAGCAATTGCCATATGTTGGCGCGTACAACATCAAGAAGGCATCAACTAAAATCAGTATCTTCCTAGACCCCCCTTTTTTTTTTTTTTATGTCTTACAGGACAAGCAAATAGTACTATGATATACACACCACAAAGGAGTGAAAAGACTGGTCTCTGCATCCGATCCACTAACACAAAATAACATTTTAAACAACTCCTCCTATTTCAATGGACCAAAACTCTAGATGGAATATCGACCACACATTGCTTCCTGTGAGACCGCCTCTACATACAAGCAAAACCCATCCTGAGGAGAGAGACCTGTCCTGTGAGCTCGAAAAATCTCGGGAAATGGATCATCAACAGAGAGTTTTGGATTTGTAACAAGAAACCCCAAACGAAGACGAAGATCACAGTACAACAACATGCAGCTAGCCGTCGAATCTACAGATAAACATGTCTCGTCCAACTGTATAATAGTACTACTAGAGACTCAATTTTGTGAAGCACAACAGGCGTATCGTTCGTACGTACGTTCTCGCTTTTCAGATTCAGAACCTACAAACAAGAGAAAGGAGAAAGAAGCGATCTCTTTCTTTCCGCTTCGCATATACATATTATAGAGTTATTCAAGTTGTGCGAAAAAAAAGGAGGAAGGGGGCGAATTCAATTTGGTACCTGTCACCGCTGCAGAACTCGTAGAGGCGACCACGGCCAGAGAAGATGAAGAGACCAATATCAACGTCGCAGAGAACAGAGAGTTCGCTAGCTTTCTTCATGAGTCCGCTTCGTCGTTTAGAGAAAGAGACCTGACGACTGTTCTTGTCTTCGATTCGCTTCAACTGGACCTTACCTCTCCCCATTCTGATTCGGACCTCCTCAAATAAAACCCTAACCCTAGTTAGCTAGCACCTCTGTTCCAAGTCTAGTAGTGTCATCCGTTTTATAACGACAAATTGTTATTAAGAAGGAGGGGGGAAAAAAAACAGGTTTTGGACTTGATAAGTTTTGTTGGTGATTGATGATTGAGAAGATAATAGTACTGGAGGAGGAGAGAGAAAGAGAAAGAGAAAGCGAAAGAGAAATAGAAGTGAGAGAGAGAGGGGTTGGGGGTTATTTAGATTCCTCGTCATCCGATTCCGGTAGCCGAAGTGGCAAAGTCGGTGTATATGTGGAATTGGGAAGCCTTTCTTGGGATGCCACGTGGAAATACGAGGGGACCTACCGGTGGGATTCTCGGGGCAGAGGTGTTTTCTCACAACACAGGCTGGGTGAAACTGCCACGTGTATGTTTTCGAAACCGAGATATTTTATCCGGACATAAGTTTTTGGAAAATATCCTACCAGCGAGAAAGAAAAAAAAAAAACACGGCAAAATATCCTGAGTTTTGGGTCAAAAGTAAAACAATAAAAAATTCAAAGAATTAATATCTTGTGACTTGGGGTAAGGGAAGGGCCACGGTGGGGGCTTTCGTACATTATTGGACGGATTAGATTCATTCGTATTTCGGCGGTTCAATTTGCAAATGTTATGTGTGGCGTGATAAATGTGTGTGGGACTCACGCGTATGGCAGTGGTTGTGTTCGGTGTCGAGTCCGAATAATTATGTTCCTAGTATTTTTTTAAGTACTTGTAGGTGCTCATTTTATTACCCTCCAGTGGCTCCAAGATTTGAATTATTTGGCCATCGTGTATTTTCAAATGTGCGGCTTTATGGAAGACAAACAATTTATCAGGTGGTGCTCTTAGAGCACCATCATATATATGTTGTGTGTATCTCAAATGAGTGAAGACTATGTTACCTTTTGTTTCAGTAAAACGATGTATATATAGGAATATCGTAGGTGGAGATCTTGTTTGAAGTAGAGGAGATCTCAGAAAACCTACAACGGTTTGAATTTGAATCGTTCGTTTGGAATTCCGGAGGAAATGTAATGATCATCCTTTTGAACAGTCTGGAGAGGCGAACTTATTTGATATCATCTCTTATCCGAAGATAAGAGACGGTTTGGTGGAATTTGAATAAATAAAGGATCTCGCCCTTTAGTTTTGTTGCAATATGTTAATCTGGTGATTTAGACCGAGTAGAGCAAGAGATTCTAGCAGACCAGAGCTGGACAGACCAAACTCTGGTGGATGGTCGATTTGTACCTATCATCGGGCCCAAAATACTTGTGTCGAGTCAATACTTAACCTTGAGTCTTCGAACCCACAATCCTCTAGGCTAAACAAGAAACCTCATGATAAAAAACCACCTAGTCCCTTACCTAGTGATCCTTCTGCAGACCATAACACGTCCCATCCTACCACCAACTTACCTTCAACCTTACCAAACTCTACCCCCTTCCCTATCTTCTACACCTCAAGTCTTACAGCCAGCCATCACACAATCTTCCTCCCCAACCATTTCTTCCTCATAACCACTTTCTAATCAAGATGAATCCATAGGTAATTGAGATTTCCCCACCTCCGAAATCATCCGATTTGTACCCTAATTAAACCAGAGGAGCTCTCATGACAGTAGAATGGTCTTATCCCTAAGACGAATATGGAGACAGTGCCCGGAAACAACGTAGCTGGAGTCCTTTATTATGTGGTCAACATGGACATGGACAGTTACAACGAATTTTTTTAAGACCAGATCTCAGTCAAGATGATGGTGGGATGGAATGAACCGTCCGGATCCGATCAATGGACACCCGTAGTAATACCTACCCCAAGTTTGGGGGTAGATGGTGTTTTGTCCCACATTGGTTGGGAGCTAAAACCTCACGTGGTATATTAACACCCACCTTGGGCTACATGATACTTTCTTAGGTATACATTTTTAGGCCAAGTGTTTAGACCGAAACGGAGTCCATAGTCAGCGGTCGAGTGGTTACATCGATTCACTCCGATCGATCACTTCGTTTTTCAGATTCGTTCATCACAAAATGGGGAGGAAAAATTTGGATCGGATTCAAATTTTCGAATTGGATATTCATTTTTTTCGGATTCATATTCGGATTATTAAATTTGAATTCCGATCGGATTTTGAGCTATTTCGCATTTGGATCAGATTCGGATCCAATTCGATTCATTGACAGACCTATTTTTGTGTACGTAGTAGCAAACCAGCGTCGGACCAAGGGCCTTCCAAAGGCGCAATATACGCTGTTGTGAGTCTGGTGACCTTTGGATAGGTGTTGTCTCAAGAAGAAAATTGATTAGGAGACGAGACACGTTTTTTTTTTCTTTTTTCACTAGAAAAAAGCATTAGTAAATTTGAGGAATTCACGTTTATTTTGTTCATATTGTTGCTGATGTCATATCAATTGCAATAAAGTACTCCTATGACAAACTCGAAGAATTGGAATTGGAATTGGAATTGGACACTCATGAGATCCGAACGGCACGCAGAAAGAGACAACCACCTATGAATTGTGTCCCCGCTCTACCAGTGTTCCGTACCTCTGTATTCTTTTCAGCCAAGGCAGGTCAGGTGTATTCCCATCCCATGGTTTCACCACTGGTTTAGTTTTAAGGTTGAATGTACAACAACAATAGTACTATTGTAAACGAAATTCACATCTTCTAATTCCAAAGCAATAATATATTACTCTATGCCCATTTGCGGATTATTCCCTTTCCATACTTACCAAAGTAGAATATTCACCCTTTTTTTTTAACGGAAAAAAAGATTTTAATTAATCAAATATGAAAGATATATAAGATTAAACGGGACAAGAGAAAAACATCAAAGCGAAGAGTCACATCCCAACGAGGTTGGCACCCCACCCGACGCCATGTTATATGCCTCTCGAAACTCAAAAGATTGGAAGGTTGACAAGAAGACAACCAACCAAACAAACGTAAAACACCCACATGCACCTAAACCCCACCACTACATATAACATTTCTTATCCTGTCTTAATATCTCTTCAAAAATTAAACCTCTTTGATCTTCTTTCCCTCTTTTTCTTCCCGTAACATATTGGTAAGTAAAAGTTATCAGACACTTGTTAATTTGCAGGTTTTAAAATCTCAAGAAAATATAAATTAGAATGCAGAAAATATAAGTGGAACTACTAGTAAATATAACCAATAAATGAATGATTGATGATGATTTCTATATTGAGAAATGCTAATGGGTGCAATGGCAAGACCCTTCTATATTATAGTAGTAATTGTTATTTGTTAAAGGCTTCATAAGGCTCACTGTCATTGGGCTTTCAAGGAAATTCCATACAGCTCTGAGTGTTTATGGGCTTTCAAGCTCCATGGACCACAGTTTGCATAGCCCCAAAGCTAATTTAAGATGTATGAAAATTTGAAACCCAGAATTTAATGGGGGTGTTTCTTATTTATCTCACAAAACCTTGTCCTTCCATGAAAATAGAACCTGAAATCAATATTCGGTTTCATGCGACTTTCCTGTCCCCCAAATTCTCAAATCAGAAAGTCTATATTTTTTTTTATAACCCAGATGTCCAGTCTAACTTACGTGCACATCGATTAATTCGAAGGCCCAGTTCCACTGTCCATTTTCTGGGAGCCCGAATAGAAGAATGTGTAAATTTAACTTGAGTATAACAAGAATCATATTTGAATCTACTCTATCCACACATCAAATCTAGGTAATTTTTATTTTTATTTTCTCTTGATCAAAGATCTTTCTACTTAATTAACTGCAAACTTAAGGAAACAAACCTCTTATTCCATGTGGTACAATTCAGGTGGTGACCGACCACGGAGTCCACGGTTACCTAGCTAGCTTGGACATTACAGTAAAAACCACAAACAAAATCACCTCACCCTATATATCTTCTTCCAAATGACAACGGCTAATCTTATACATACAAATATTACATGCGAATCGATCGAGAACTTGTCTCAATCAAGCCTGAAACGCTCTTGAACGCAAGAGATATAACTTGCAGCCTTCAAATCCACACAATCATCTGCATCTACTCCATTGTAGAAACTCTCATACTTGCGATATGACATCTCCTGTGGGGGAAACAGCAAAACCGTCTGCTTCTCCTGAGGCGTTACGTAGTTGTGGTCAACGATGAATCCAACCGAGGCAGCAGCCCAAGTACAAGCAGCAGCTGGGGGACTACTACTGCTACAAGTACTTGGCTTCATCACGGCCTTTTCAGCTGAAGAATTTATGGCTGCTGGATACAATATTGGCTTTACAAGCTTCCTTTTCAGAAACCCGTCGCTCTTTCGGCTGCCCTCCATTCTTCGCTTACAGTATATACGTAATTTTTTTTATTGTATTGAAATTTTTGAACAAGGTGTGTATTTTGTGATCATCTCCATTGTAAACGGGGAGGTATATATAACTGGTTGATTTGTGCAATTTGTGTGTATAGTGTTGGAATCAAGATTTTGGAAAACAAGATTAGCAGGAACCTCTGCATATGTGGCGTGGATCCCCCACCAGCTAAATATCAAAGATATCATAATCTCTTTCACTCACTTTCAATAAATATGTGTGTCGGTAAGAGTAACTTATTACTTTCCTTTTGTTGTACAATCATGTGATGCTCTAATGGATTTTCATTCTCGCGTGACCCAAAATTAAATGTATGAACAACATGTGAATATTAGTAGTAAAAGCCCCTGGAGCGCCACGTTGCTTCTCCTGGATAAAATGCTCGTGGGTAAGTTTTTTTAATGATTTTTCTATTGAGTTGTAAGCTTAATTTAAAACACTTAGAGCAAACCAAGCAGATGACTCAAATTCCTCATTATCCCTATTTTAGGGAGTCAAACCCCAAAATCAATTCCCAAGAGACTACCTAAATCCCTCCCTAAAATAAGTTTTGCTACAGTGCCTCCCTAAAAACCTCCCCATTTGGGGAGGCACTATTAACTACCCATCCTTTATTTAATTGTTTCTCTCTCTTCCTTCCCCACATTCTCTCTCTTCCTCATTACTTTCTTATTCTTTTTTTTTTCTCTCTCCCCCAATTTTTCATTATTTAATTAAATAGGGAGGGTAATGGGGAGGAATTGTTGGAGATGTGGGTTAGTAAAATGAAAAATATGCATTGTTCACTACATTTTTCAGAGAAAAATTTAGGGAGTTTGTTGGAATGCTCTTATAAAAGACTAACAGGATAAGCTTTTCAATAGATTTTTTCAATGGAAAAGGTCGGAAAATTGAGATACTCTACAATCAAAAAGGAGGAATGGATCATATCCAATACACACACACACACATATATATATATATATATATATACATATATACATTTTTGTGAAAAACTGCTAGGATCAATCCCTTCCCGGTATTTTTTTTTGATGATTTCCCGCTAGGACCCTTAAAAATACGTTTTAAACACATCTAACGGTTCGGATCCCGACTATTTGGCCGAGAAGTGGGAGGTGCGGACCTGAGGATCCGTCAGGGAGTCCTGACTGGATCCTGGGTGTATATATATATATACACACACACAAAGATTATGCGATTTGATTTAGGAATACTATTACGGATAAGATGGTATTTGCCTTCGGGGAATAAAATATGAGTTCACTTTAAAGGGTAAATCTTTTTCACTTTAAAGGGTAAATCTTTAATTAGGAACCCCAACCTTTCGAACCTTTGATCGCTAGAAAAGGAAATTTTTTTGGAAAAATCGTTTCCCATTTGAACAAGATTATGAGGGTGTTTGAGAGCCCTCTTTTTGCATTTTGGGATTCTACTTATCACATTTTGAGTGTTTGGGAGATGATGGCCAAAATGGATTATGCCAAAATGGATTTTCAGATTTTGGGTTTAGAGAGCAGAATGAAGAAAGAGGGTGGGATGAGTTTATTGACTTCTCATTTTCAACTTTTCTCATTCTGATTAACAAAAAGACCTACAAAATGTATTCTACACATATCTCTCAAACACTACTCCTGTTGCAAAATGCATTCTGCATATTTCTTCCAAATACTCTTTCCATATTCAAAACACATTATGAACATAATCCAAAAAGGCAAAAAGTAAAAAATAAAAAGCTGAAAAGTAGACTCCCAAACACCTCATATGTATAATGCATTTCTAAGGTCGGCCAAGTAATTCCAGAGAACATTTTTGCTTCCTTATTCATTGGAGTACTGCTCTGTGCTCTCAATCGTTAACTTCAGATGCCTGTGGATGTGACAAGTCCTAATTTCCATCAAACCCTCTTTAAAGCGATTATTCAGTCGATTATCGAATAATTAAAGTTTCAATGTAAAGGTTAAAAGTCTATGCCTTGCTATCAACTCGACTCCAATATCACTATAGATATTCATCGATTTTGTTAAGAGAATTTTTTTTAGAATGATTAATATTACTAAATTTTCAAAAAAAAAATCTTACATGGGCAGGTAACAGTTTTGAAAAATAATTGGATGGGAAAACCTATTTAGTTATAAATTAAAAAAAAAAAATTTACAACTACAATTATAAACAAGTTAAAATCTGGATAGGGCGATTGTTCGAGCTCACCCATCTTCGGATTCAACCTTGATTACTTTAGACTATCGGGCCAACATTTTTTACAAGAAAAATATCAAACTTTATAGAAGTCCTGCGCGTTATGTTTGCCAGATCCATGTAGACAAACGAAGCCAATTTTTGTACTCTTACTCTCTTAGTTGGAAAACATTGTTGGGTCTGTATCGTGCTTTTCTATTTACGTTCCTTGCTTGATTTTTTAAATTTTTTTTGGCGATATTATGTATGTGTTGGTTTGGCGATTCCACAAGGCATGCTCTAAAATAAGTTTTTTTTGTTTTATTGGACGATAATAAAATTTATGTACCAAAATTGAAAAAACTAGTAGTATGTTTGAAGAATACACTTCACTTTATTGAATGGATAAGAATGGGGTCTTTATCACAACCCTTCCCACTCACTCATGGAAACAGTTGATTTCCAAGAATACATATACTCCGATAATTCATTTCTTACCACAAAGGGAATCCATTTAATGTTGGTAGGAAGGTTAGGCACAACGTATGGCATGCAAATCCCAGACATTTCTGAAACAGAGGCAGGATTTTTGCATAGGGCCGGGCAGGTTATATCTGTAGAGTAGAGGCGGGTTATATACTATCATTATTTATATTTTCCAATTGCAGGAAATACAAGGAGGCGAATAGTGGTGTTCGAAAATAGAGACAATAGAGAGTTTTCCATGATTGGCACTAGCTAGCGGAAACGGGATGTTGTAAGGCGGTCTTGTAGCAGCCAACTTTTGCTCAACCCCTTGGAGTAATTAAATGATTCTAGCTCTCTGTTTTTAATATGTGACAAACCTTTTGTGAGAAAGTAAGTAAAAGAATAGCTAAATTAAATTTTTATGACCAAAAATGCATTTTTGGTGAAGGGCTTAGAGCCTCTGGCAGTGCCTTATCCTAACATGTATTAGCAAATAAGTAAATACAAAATAAGCTTACATATAGTTGACTTCTATTTGACTTTTTGCGCATTTGCTTTTACTTTGGTTGACAATTACGTATTTCCTTAATTAATGCTCATTCAAATCAGATTAATTTCTTAATTATCTATTCAAATTAAGCGCGCAAATAAATAAGAGCGCAAAGAAGATGTATGCGTATTCGCATGAAATTTTTGATATTTGGGATATAGTGCTAGATTCATGTGAAACATATTGTGGGAGAACTACAGTTAATTTGTGTTTTCTTGGGGTTGTTTTATTTAGTTCCTTCCTCTTGTAATAGTTTGTTATATTAAAAGAATATTACTTTTTTTTGTTGTTCCAAAAAAAAGAAGAAGATGCATGGCAAGTCCAATGAGCCTAAATGATATTGCATATTGTATGAGAAAGAAAAAATTCACACATGTATTTTATTTTTCTTTTAATACATTAAAACACACTCTATATATTTATTGGAACACCTATGTCCACCTCTCAAAAACAAACATTAATAAACTCTTACTTAAAACGAAAAATTACCGATGGCGGAGAGGAGGCCGAGTTTCGACGGAATATTGTTTGCTTGAGGTGTTTGGCTGTTGAGACAGATCTAGAGTTGGGTAGTTTTTCATTTTTTCTTTTTCAACCCTTGCTTGAATTCCCCTTTCCCCGTCTCGATGCACCCTTTGTCGTGATTTCTTGTATATTTAATAATTTTACTGACCCAAAAAAAAAGGCCAAAAATTATCTTAACATATATGTCTAAGTACAAAGGGATTGTGATTTCAATTCCAATGAAGAGGATATTGAAACCCTTGTGATAGTTTAGATTTGGATACATGAATGTCAACATCTCAAATAGACATGCTATTACGCATAAGAAGAAGTCGCATTCGTGTGAACGACATGCATGTTATCTTGCAAGGGGACAGGCGTTAGTTGAACCTCTTTAATAAAAGTAAGGTTCCCACGTTCATTTACTGTTGGGTTAGTAGGGCCGAGCTGCACTCGGCTCGGTTCGTTTAATAATCGAATCGAGCTCGAATTCGAGTTTTAAACTCGTTTATTAAACAAGATCGCTAAAGTTCAGCTCCTTGATATATAAAGTTTGTTTCCATGTTCACGACTGTCGCCTTTCATGCACTCTTAATTTGTTGGGTTCTTCAATACCATTCATCTCGGAAAAAGCGTTTACGAATAGAATTTCCATAAATACGACACTAATCTAGAGTACTGTCACATTTATAGTTAGAATCCCCAGCAGTGAGTGTTAGCTTGAAATAAACGAATTCTCATTGTGCATAAAGTTTCAAAGCGAAAATTCTCTCTGACTTGGCGCAGACAGGGCCAGCCCACCAAGCGAACGCTTAAGGCCTCCAGTTTTTAGCCCAATAATAGGGCCCCTAAAATTTGAGATATATTAAATATTATGTATGTCAACACTTTTGCATAATATGCGCTGGTAGATGAGCGGTAGGATGCTATAGTTTTACCCATGAGGTCCCGGTGTCAATCCTTGCAAACCTCAATTTTTTTTAGGTGAATTTACTTCAAACATGTAAAAAATAACTTTGTTGTAGGCATCGAGAATGAAACTAGCGTCCTCTAGG
The DNA here is from genome assembly GCA_036023075.1 of Gaultheria prostrata. Lineage (NCBI taxonomy): Eukaryota > Viridiplantae > Streptophyta > Magnoliopsida > Ericales > Ericaceae > Gaultheria > Gaultheria prostrata. The sequence goes on from JAXBDA010000971.1 coordinate 64,617, forward strand.
TTCTAAATGCTCAACATTTCCACTGCACCACAAGGAAAACTTGGTACTTAAATTGAATAATTTATATATATACAAGTGTTTAGAGGCCCCATCTTTAGAACTTGCTTAAGGCCCCGAAAATTTTAGGGCCAGGCCTGGGCGCAGAGGTAAAGCTATCTTATTGTGGCATGTAGGTTACGGGTTCGATTAGCGGAAACAACCTCTTTGTTTGCAGAGGTAAGACTACATATCCCGCATATACGGGAGCTTCCTGCACTGCACTGGATAACGTTTATGCAGCATTACCCGTTTGGACCAAGACCAACCCGACCAAGCCTGCTTTCTCTCGGCATATTTTCTTTTGTACTCCTATGTTCTCGACCAATAGATCAAATATTCGCCCTTCCAGCCTTTCTTCTGCTTTTGTGATATTCAAGAGAGACTTTTATGGGTGCGCTAGAAAGTTCCATTTGCTTTTTGCCTTGAAATAATTTAACAAGAGGGTGGATTTTTGTTGTAAAACGCACGCTATGAACGCGATAAAGTAATGAGAAAACAAACCAAATCAACAAGCAATCACACGACACAGAGATTTACGTGGTTCCCCCAAGATTGAGGTACGTCCACGGGCGAGGAG
>JAXBDA010000972.1:0-65211 GCA_036023075.1 Gaultheria prostrata
ATAGTTTGGTTATTTGAGGTTTTTTTTTTTTGGGTGGGGGGTGGGGGGGGGGGGGGGGGGAACTTCTACTCCTAAAATAAAAAAACAAACTAACCCCAATCTAAAATAAGTGACTTTTATGTTCACGTATGGAAGAAATCAAAAATCAAATTTGATTTTGAAGAAAATAAACACCCACCTTAAAAATGCTCACATTTTGGAATTCAACAAATAAAACTAGGTTAAAATGACGTAGTTTTGAGAGATTAAGTGGTGGTGTGTTGTGTTCTCTTTGCACACCCAAAACGACGTAGTTTTGGCCGCCCTATAACCCTGTAGTGCGAAGGCGCACTACGAGATCCCCGGATCCGTCTTTATGTATATGGTGGCAGACTGATTGGCGAGACTCCTCAGTCACAACTAGCATCTCCATTCATAATGCTGCGCAAGTAGTTCATTGTATTTTCTTGTGGAAAAAATGTTAAAGAAGCAAATAAAAAAGAGCATTAGAGGAAATATATAGTTTGTTTGCTTTTATGACTCATAAGAGACTGCAAAATTTCGTAACATAAAAATTTATTGCCAAAAAGTTTGGCATTAAGAAACGTGGTAATTATCCAGCAACATTTTTAATTTCATTTTTTATTTGAAAATTGTAGTTATGTAGGTACACTACTCCACATGTTCGTATGGAACTATTGTCATAGACTCATAGGCACAACATGACAACATGGCCTGCCTCTTATGATCCTCTTGCGCTGCAAACGCTAAATAATATACTCAACTTCATGAAATACGTAACTGGTGGCTAGCTTGTGCGGTAGAGCTCTTTGATGTCTCACACTGTATTTCGGGATTGAGTCTCATTTCCCCCTTCCCATGTAATAGATTAGGAATTAATGACGAATGGCACCCAAAAAAAAAAACTTCATGAAATAGGGGTAATTAGCTTAACCTGTACTTAGATACAGGGAAATTGTAAGTTGAATGCTTATGAAGGAGAGTTGATACTCTTGTTATAGGTAGGTTGGTGTTGGGGGAATAAAATTTCTTATAGATCATAGTAATAAAATTCACTTCAAGCCTTAAGCAGAATCTTCAAGTAGTAATTTACCCGGGGGGGGGGGGGGGACCACATGAGCCTACTGGCGGCTCCAAATACTTCTGGGGCCCAGAATTAATTAAGGGCGCAAGCTGGTCCGGACATTAGATTATCAAAAAATATTAACACTAAAAAATTGTCTGGTGATTTTTTTTAGAGTTTACCATGTAATTTGAACACCCTATGAAAATTCCTGTTTTGCTATCTACTACTCAACAAGCAAAATAAAAGGAATCGAAAGGCAATAAATAACGAACACAAAGATATACGTGGAAAACCCTTCAAATAGGGTAAAAAACCACGGGAGGAAATCAACGCACTAAAAAATATCATTGTGCAATTACAAAACAATCTTAATCAATATAATCGTGAATCCTCACCGACTAACCAAAGACTGTTTTGCCGAATCCACGTACACCGCACCAAGTGGTTGACTGCCGCTGCCTTGAATCCACAAGTCCTCCAATCTACTTCCAGAATCCACCGGAAGAATGATCCAATTTGTTGAAGCGAAAGATAGACAAACTTCTTGGAGTTAATCGAAAAGCTTGGTGATCATGACCATTTGTACTCCAAGACACAAATTCACATTACTCAACTGTGTATAATACTTTTTAATATGCTTTTGCCGAAGTCACTCCATAAAGCTGTTGAGAACTCCCTTTTAAAACTCTAGGTGATAGTCCATTCAAAAGGTAGCAAATCACCCCTAAAATAATCTAATAATTCCGTGATAATTCTGTGCCTTGTTTTGGTCGTACTAGACTAATTTCATGTAGATCTTCTGCCTTTGCCGTTTAATAGAAAGATTGCCAACACTCCTTCCTTGTTGAAAACACGGCCCACCGTTCGTAACGCCAGAATATTTAATCTTTCCTTGTAGCGGTAGCTTTCTCTAATAGTAAAAAAAAAACTTTCCAATTTGATTTCGCCACATATCAATCTCGTGCAAATCATTCCGATAAATTTTCTGTTACCAATCACGTGCGTCTTGACTAACTACCGACCCATGGCCCTTCATCACAAGACATTTTCAATTCCTTCCCTATACAGAGGTTCTAAAATAAATAAGAAAAGAAAGTACAATGTGATAAAAGGGATACAAATAAATGTGTGTTTTGTCGTGGAACTTGCCAACACAAACAGACCGTGGCCTATGGTCCTAACACCCTATAAATATGAAAAACTCTAATGTCTTTCTATTGAAACTCAAAATGATTCAGACTGAACACATTATGTCATTCTGAACACATTTTTTTAGTCTTTCCCATTACAAAATTATTTTAGGGTGCACTTTCGTCTCTAACTTTAATTTGTAATCCAATTGTCCTATTCATCCTACTTGAATGCCCGACTGCCCGTTATCCTATCTATTGTTATAGAAGGCACAATATTTTGCACACTGGACAATTTTTTTGTATGGAAGTTATGTTTTTTTAACGAACTAATATTAATAGTTGAGTTTTAACGTATATTGTTGGTTAATAAAGTTAATAGTAATTTTGATACAAAATTCGGGAGCTGCCACTGCATGAGGCCCATGTTAAATGAAAGCAATTTTGTTCACTGTTGATTATGGTGAGACACGAGGTTAATTTTACTCACATTCGGTGAGTATGTTGCGATTTTTGTTTGGGTCATTTGGTGGGAGGTCCACTATAGACATTTTGTAAAGTCTCAAGTCCACCTTGTAATTTCATAAGGCCTCCCGTCCACCATATGGTCAAAAGTACTGGCTTGCCCTTTGTCTTGTTGTAGCGTGATCTGATGTGCGTGGTAGTCTCTCCTTTTTTCCCTCTATGTATATCCATATGCGCAGCTCCTTTTCTTCTTTTAATGTACAAAAATCCCATTGCAGCTTGTTCCTGAATCAAACACGTGTCAACAAGTTAAATTTTTTTTTTTGATCAACTAATTAAATTGGGCCCACCACAAACTTACTGACCACGTGCATGCTTAAGTGGGTATACTAGATATTTCTTCTCCCATGAATTCTCTTGAAACAGATTCTTAATGTAGTAGTGGTGGGTCCAAAAATGAAAAATAATCTGGTGATTTCAAGGCTTCGTTGCACCCATCGAATCCTATGGCCAAAATAATCCAATTAAGAGCATTTTCAGCAGCCTCAACATCATCCTCAACAAAATTGCCTAGAAAATGTGTCATACGCTGATATAGCTAGGCAAAAAATATCGCATCTACCCAACAGAGTAGCCATTTCACACAACAAAAAATAAATAAAAAACAACCACACATAAATATATATATATATGCACACGCATAAATACACACAACCACCACCGCCGCTAGTGGTGGCGAGGAGAAGGGGAGTATAGAGGCTGCTGGAGATGCTCTTAACACGATAATCCTCCAAAATGCCTACAACACAAAAATCAAACGTTAAGCTCTAAGTAACAATATAAACAGATTTAGAAAGTATAAATTAGGTGGCGTTAATGTAAACAATTATGCGTCTATCACACCTCAATATAAAACCAATCGACTAGAGGACCTTTTTCAACATATGAACTTATCTATTCATATTCATGCTTTGAATTTGTCTTAATTTTCAACAAATGAACTTATCTGTTCATATCAATGTCCTGAATTGGTCTTAATTATCAACATATGAACTTATCTGTTCATATTCTCAATTGGTCCTAATTTTGAACATATGAACTTATCTGTTCGTATTCATGTCCTAAATTGGTCTTAATTTTCAACATATGAATTTGTTTGTTCATATTCATAGCCTAAATTAGTATAATTTTTAACATATGAACTTATTTGTTTGTATTTATGCACATCCATGACAAGAATTTGGTCCTAATTTTAAACATATGAACTTATCTATTCTTATCCATATCCTGAATTGATCTAAATTTTCAACATATGAACTTATCTATTCGTATATTCATGTCCTGAATTGGTCTTAATTTTCCATATATAAACTTATCTATTCGTATTCATAACCTAAAGTAGTATATTTTTCAACATATGAACTTATCTGTTCTTATCTATGTCCTAAATTGGTCTTATTTTCAACATATGAATTCATCTGCTCATACTTATGCATATTCATGAACTGAATTTTGGCCTTATTTCGGTCCTAATTTTCAACAAATGAACTAATCTGTTCATATCCACGTCCTGAATTGGTCTTAGTTTTAAACATATTAACTTATCTGTTCCTCAACTTCAGTGCTTCAATATCTAGAATATGGTCCACACCCAGATACAATTCACTTGAGTTGATAATCAGAAGCAATCATCACAATCCAAGATTACGTTCTTAAGTTATTGGCACTTTTGCCTAAAATCAATTGCTGGCAATTACAAGTTCTCCTAGTAGAGAACAATTTGCTCATGGTTTCTTAAAAATAAGATTGTCCACGCACTTTGCATAACAAAATTTGTTTCCTATAGATTCACCTTTTACTCTGATGCAACTACGTGGTTGAATCTAGAGTCAAGGCCATTAAACATCCAAAGTAAGATAAGAGTTTTGCATCATTTTGGTGTTTAACCATATTCTCAACCATCATAAAAAAAACTCATCACTACTGCTTTGGGTGGTATTTCTGAGATTCATAAGCTGGAGATACGGGGGAGGGCAAATAAGATATAATAAAAAAAAAACTCATCACTACTCTTATTCCAGTTTTCTTTACTGGTTGACTAATAAAGGGGGTGAATTTTCCCTCAAGAGTATTTTTCTACTTAAATGTCATAAGTGGAGCCTATCTAATGAACATCTCCAAAATGTCATAAGTAATTTTTTCGAAAGAAGGTTTATTATGTTCACCTTTTCTTGAACACATAGCACAAATTACACAAAAAGTGAGGCTACAGGCATTGGCATTAAAAATTAAAAAAAAAAAATAGTTGCAAAAGTATCCTGAGATTAAACTCAAACATCAACATTTTGCATCCAAACAATGTGAAATCTAAGCTCGAAAGCAAAAGTTAGAAACAAACAAGCTTTTACATACTTCAAAAAAAACCAAGCATTTCAGTAATCAAAATCTAAACTTTCACATCTTCACGAAAACAAAACATTTCAGTCATATAAAGATTTATATTGAATGCTAAAACAGAATTAAAGGAGTGTCATTCACATGTTATTCAGTCTTCTACCATATCCAATTGCAGCCAAGAGGCAAAACCTCTCTTTGGCATTTTGTCGAACGTGTTGTATGCACTAGGTATGAATGCTCTTCTCCTCCTCTACACCTCCATGAATGAATCCCTTTCTTCTCCTTCATCACCAAGCAATGCATCAATATCTGAGCCTATGCGAAAATACTATGTGATTTGAACATGAACAACTGGTCGTGCAGAAATCGAATTGGAAATGTAGCTCTTGTCGTCTTCCAAAATTAAATTCAGGCTAGGGACCTTCGAGATCGAGATCGGGCTAAATTCCTCACCTATTGTACGTGAGATGGGGGTGTAGCCTCTTGGTCGCGACAAACTTCTCGATCAACAAATCACGATTGAAGTCCAATCAACATCAAAATACCTTCTCGATGAACTTAAAGGAACAATATCTCTCTTTGATCAGCAGATTGCGACAGAACTCTAATCAACAGTAGCTCATCTTCTTGATGGCAATTGAACTCCGATAACCAGCATAGAACCTTCTCGATCGCGACTCTACTCCATCGCAATTGAACCCTGATCAACCTCCTCGATGGCAATCATTCTCCCCTTCTCTCTCTTGTCTCTCTAATGTGTATCTCTGTTTTCAGTCAGTAACAAAAGAACGTGTTTAAATATAAGGGCATTTTTGTCCCATAAAAAATGAAGAGTGGACTCGAGGCCTTACAAAATTCTTAATAGTGGACATGATGGCTTGTAAAAGTGGGCATTGGACTAGGGCATCTACAAACACCTATAATGGACTTCTCACCAATTTATTATTTTTGTTTCGGTAATCAAAACCTCTCATTTTATATAAATTGATTTCTAAAGGTCCATATAAAAATTTAGCTCAATCGAGTAACATTAACTATTTGATCGAAAAATCTAATTCTTGATTTTGGAAGTGGATAGAACAAATGGGTTTTTTGATCGAGTAGTTATCAATATCTAGTTGAATTGATTTTTTGTGTAGTCTCATAACAAAATAAGGCGTTATTCCAAAAACTGACTTAAGTTAAGTTTTTTAATTGATATATTGTGAGAGAATGATATGTCTCGTAAAAAGCAATATGTACTGTAAGTTTTTAAGTCAATTTGGGAATAAGTTAATTTTTGGAACAACTCCTAATTAATGCAAAATGGGTGTGTTGATAAAACAGTTACCCATATCTAGTCCATCATGATTTTTATGTCATGATTTTTATGTCATCTCGTAACAACATATAATTTTATAAAATCTAGTTTCGTTTGGAGGTATGATAAAATCACATTATTTAAGATTTTAATGTTAATTTTATCAAAGTCTATCATTTGAAAAACTCACTTAAATCATTTAAAATGAGCGATTCTGATTACCGAATTGAAACTGCTTACATATTCACGGAGGGCGATAAAATCGCTTTAATGTGAACACAACCTCTGTAGAATTATCCGAACAAAAGGCCTTTCATCTTTTGATAAAAAAAGAAAAAGAAAAAAGGCCTTCATCTTTGTCACGTTGCACAGACAGACAGAGACGGAGAGAAGGAGGAGGAGGAGAAGAGGAACAAGAAAATGATGTAAGAAATTTGAGAGGAGAGAGAAAAGAGGAGAGACAGCTCTTCCTTATCCTCCTTTCAGTTCTATCCGCAAAAGCAAGGCAAAACCATAAAAACAACTACTAATATACAATATACACCCATCACCTCGTAACGACACCTCCATATCGTTATCTCAATCTCTTTCCCCCATACCCTTTCTGGACTTTTTTCCGGATCCCAATGCATTACAACGCCACTCATATCTCTATCCATTTTCACAATTATGCCCATATAATATTAGAGTGAAAAACAGGCATTATTTTATTCCGCAAATCTGTTTTCTTGACTTGCCAGTCGGTGGTTATTGACAATCTTCATCATTTGCAATTCAAATTGAAAACCCTTTTGGCTTTTTTTGCTATTGAATCATTTCTTGTATTCTACAGCATTTTGGCTCTTCTTCCTTGAGAAAATCGAAACCCTAATCCGGGATCAAGAGGTTGGCATTTTCACCCCCCTCTGACTTCGTTTTCCTGTTAAAGATAGGAGCTTTTTTGTGGGATTCCTTGTTGAATATCTATTTTAAGCCCAACGGAAGAATACCCATTTGTGATCTTTCCTTTTTGAAAATAACCCATTTGTGATAATTTGTGATATTGTCTGTACTTGTTGATTTCAAAGCCAAAGATTATCTTTTTAACCAAACCCAGTTCTTTGGTTCAAGGGGAAACTTTATCTGAATTGAGTGTTTGGAATTCTAGGTGTTAATTACAATCCCTTTGTTCTCAAGAGATGGATATAAGTAATGAGGCTAGTGTTGATCCATTCTCCATTGGACCTTCAACCATCATGGGTAGGACAATTGCTTTCAGGATCTTATTCTGCAAGTCATTTTCACATTTTAGGCAACAAATCTTTCACATGTTGTTAAATTACTTCCATGGGGTCAAGGGTTATTTGAAGAGCCATTTGATACCCATGATCTCATGGCTCCACCCTGGGAACCCACAAGGGATACTAGCATTGGTGACCCTTATAGCTTTCTTGCTGAAACGGTGCACGAACGTGAAATTTAAGGCTGAGATGGCGTATAGGAGGAAATTTTGGAGGAATATGATGAAAGCTGCCTTAACCTATGAGGAATGGGCTCATGCTGCTAAGATGCTAGATAAGGAAACCCCAAGAATGAATGAGTCGAACCTTTACGATGAAGAGTTGGTTAGGAATAAGCTCCAAGAGCTTCGACACCGTCGCCAAGAGTGTTCATTGAGAGATATCATATTTTGTATGCGCGCTGACCTTGTTAGAAACCTCGGTAATATGTGCAACCCAGAGCTTCATAAGGGTAGGCTCCAGGTGCCTAAACTCATACAGGACTATATTGATGAGGTTTCGACTCAATTGAGAATGGTCTGTGATTCTGATTCAGAGGAGCTTCTTTTGGAAGAGAAACTTGCCTTTATGCATGAAACAAGACATGCGTTTGGTAGGACCGCTTTGCTTTTGAGCGGGGGTGCCTCTCTAGGAGCTTTCCATGTGGGTGTGGTGAAAACCTTGGTAGAGCATAAGGTTTTGCCTCGGATTGTCGCGGGGTCCAGTGTTGGATCGGTTATGTGTTCTGTTGTGGCCACTAGGTCTTGGCCAGAGCTCCAAAGCTTCTTTGAGGATTCTTGGCACTCTTTGCAGTTTTTTGATCAAATGGGTGGGATTTTCACTGTTTTTAAGAGGGTGATGACTCGTGGAGCACTTCATGAGATCAGACAGTTACAGATACTGCTGAGGAATCTCACCAATAATCTTACCTTCCAAGAAGCGTACGACATGACTGGGCGAGTATTAGGAATTACGGTTTGCTCCCCAAGGAAGCATGAGCCTCCAAGATGCCTTAATTATTTAACTTCGCCTCATGTTGTCATATGGAGTGCAGTGACTGCATCTTGTGCCTTTCCTGGGCTTTATGAAGCTCAAGAACTGATGGCGAAAGATAGGAGTGGTGAAATTGTTCCTTATCACCCACCTTTTCATTTGGATCCTGATGAGGTTTCTGGGTCATCTCCACGTAGGTGGAGGGATGGAAGCCTGGAGATTGATTTACCCATGATGCAACTGAAGGAGCTTTTCAATGTCAACCATTTTATCGTGAGTCAGGCGAATCCTCATATTGCGCCTTTACTAAGGACTAAGGATATTGTCAGGGCCTATGGAGGTAACTTCGCTGCTAAGGTGAGTGCTAGTGGACTTATTGATTCTGTCGATCTATATTCATAGTGCTTAGCATTTTCCTAATACTTTGACTCCTGTTTCTGACCACTATTCAAGATGACACAGCATTTCTTTTCTCAATTTTTTTATCACACGTCTCCTCTATATACATCTTAAGCATATTGAAATGAAAAGAAAGAAAAAGTGCCTTGTGTTAATCTTATTAGGTTCTTATACTGATGCAACACAGGAAAGAATTACCAGAAATTTTAACCCTTTGGTCAAGTTCTCCTCTTTATTAATCTAGCTCGTAAACAGTTTGAAGAAATCAATATCCGTAATATCTATGTGGGCATTGTGATAGTTTGTCCCGTTTCTGCATTCCCAATATTGCATTATCACAATGCTCTCGAAGTTGCTTGTAGGCTCTTATAGTCATTTAAATCTTTTTGCTTATTAACTAGAGGCTGGTGAAAATAAAAACAAGTGGATGGCATGTGCATGATGTGGTAGAATGGTTTAAGTTATTGCTCATAGAAAAGGTTATCACGGAGACTCTAGTTCTGTACTGCACGTGTCCAAAAATATCAATCCTGATTCTTGCTTAAAGTTTTGGTGTTCATGTCAAACATTTCTTTCCAAAGATTCTACCTACAACATTAAAATTGATGAGCGTAGGTGTGCTAGTTGCATTTGGTTGAGGTGAAGTTCCCCCAGTCGTGGAAAAGTTCCCCTCACCTCCCAATACAACAGAACTTCGCTTGTATGCATGTGTCTTACTTCGTCAATGACATTACATTCTTGTTGGACTACTGGATTTCGACTCGAGTGTAACTGTTGCCCAGTTTTCTCTGGCACTTTATCAAATTGATTGGTAAATCAGTTTTCATTATGCGGACTCTTCTCCCATATGTTTTGGGCTTCCAGCTTCTTCTTTTTTTTCTTTTGGCTTTGGCCTCCCAATTAACTTTTGGAAGATCATATTGGCTGATTAACTGGTTATTTTCCCATGTTTGCAAGAACAAAGAAAGCTGACAGTTTCAGTTATTTACATGCAGCTTGCTCATCTAGTCGAGATGGAGGTGAAACACAGATGCAATCAGATATTAGAACTTGGTTTTCCACTTGGGGGGCTCGCCAAGCTGTTTGCGCAAGACTGGGAGGGTGATGTCACTATTGTAATGCCTGCTACCTTAGCTCAGGTATTTCGTCAAGCTAGATTATGACTTTTCTTTTCCTCTTGTATTGAATTTAGGACGTAGAAGCAGTAGGTAGGAGGAAGGAGAAAACAAGAGGAGAATGAGCTAGCTTCCAACAGCAGAAAAGAATATTAAACACAATAAACCAAAGTCGATTACCGTGTCATAAAGTTATTGAAGTACAGAGACTGTTAATTTTCTTCTTCTTTTTTTCAATTTGAGTCGTACTGTCTACTCGGGCTGCACCATGAGGAGTAGCCCTCTCCATGTGTAGTCTTCCTCCTCCTATAGTTAAGTCTGCCATTTCATGGTTGGTTTGTGATGTTTACACTTACCCTGAGTGGGAGCAATCACAATTACGGAGGAAAAAGAGAAAAAAAAAAAAAACAATAACAAAAAATCATGGCACATATGCGGATTTGGAGTTGTTTGTTCAGAAAGTAATTTTCCAAAGCTCTCCTTTGACACTTTCCAAAATTAAAAAAATGCATTGCAGATGGGGTGCTTTGTATCTTTGTTTGTCTTATTGATCGCTGAAATGGTTAACTGTGTTATTCCTACATAATGTTATCTGGGAGCACCAAAGAAATTCTTTAATGTGTCATTGATAGCGCAAATGGTGAACTGTGTTGTTCCCACATAATTAATAACAAACCACTTCTGAGGGTGTAGCGGCGGAGGGTTAACGAGGCCTGGACCACATGACAGGTGTATATTCGGACCTACAATGTGATTAAACTTTTCATAGACTGCGTTTTTCAATTTCCTACACTTTGTATTCAAGTTTTTGGATGGTGATAGTCTGAGTTTGCACTCCATATTGGTGTGTTGAACTGTTCATCCTGATGCTTGTCAATGTGTGCGATGTGTGCGTTTGCACTCGATTTCTGTGCTTCTGGTATGGTTGAGTCACTTCTAGTTAACACTGGCTGATTAATTTTTTTCCCCTTTAAAAACTGTAGCTATCCAAAGTCATACAGAACCCATCTTATTTGGAGCTTCAAAAGTCTGCCAACCAAGGGCGGAGGTGCACGTGGGAGAAGCTCTCGGCTATAAAAGCCAATTGTGGGATCGAGCTTGCTCTAGACGAATGTGTTTCGATTCTCAACCACATGCGTCGACTCAAACGGAGTGCCGAAAGAGCTGCTGCTTCCTCTCACGGCCTAGTTAGATTCCATGCTTCTAAGAGGATTCCTTCGTGGAACTGCATCGCACGTGAAAACTCCACCGGGTCCCTTGACGAAGATGTCCTCGCCGACGTCCATCAAGGAGTCGTGGGGTCCACGGGAGGTCACTCCACCAGGAACTCGCGGACCCACCGTAACGTACATTACGACGGAAGTGATAGTGAATCGGAGAGCGCCGATCTCAATTCTTGGACTAGATCCGGCGGTCCTTTGATGAGGACAACTTCCGCAGATAAATTCGTCGACTTTGTCCAAAGTTTGGATCTTGATGGAAAACTGAGCAAAGGAATGGTGGGTCATCACCCTAATGAATTGATGATTCAGTTGATAGGAAAGGATCCGTACCATCAGAATTCTAGGATTGCAACGCCTGATAGAAGCTCGGACGTGGAATTTGATCAGAGAGATCTCAACAACCGAGTTGTTACGAACAGTTCAAGCATTATGGTTGCCGAAGGTGATCTTTTGCAGCCGGAAAGGATTCATAACGGGATTGTGTTCAATGTGGTGAAGAAGGAAGATTTTACCCCAACGAATAGGATTCATGATTCGGAAAACAACAGTCCGTCTTATACTTCGGTTGCGGAGGAATGTACGCAATTTGATTGCCCGGAAAAGGAAATGGATGCAAGTTCTGAGTCTGAATATGGCGACAATGAAGCAGATTTGGACGTTCACAATGATGGTAATGACAATGTTGTGTATGGTCGAGTTTGAAGATGATTTCTTGGTAATCTTGTCTGATACAACTGGATGGAGTTGATCGAGTGCTGGAGTCGAAAACTGAAGTTTTTACACTGCCAGCAGAAGAGTAGGGTGTTTTCGCTTCGCAACAGAAAACAGGAGCGAAGACGAGGAATAAAACAAAATAAATGAAACCAAAGCGTCACCATGTAGGAGATGCAGTTTTACATAATCAGTATGATGTTGTTTGTAGTTATGAATCAGTTGTTTTTCAGTGGTGGTGTTGTAATTTTCTGGCTATCTTGTTAGTATTAGTATCATGTGGCATAGCATTCTGGAGCCCAGTTGCTGTTAGTTATCAGCATAAATAAAATGTAGATTGGTCTCACTTGGCGCGAGTCCCTTTTTTGAAGTGCAAAACTATATACTACGTTAACATGGAAGAGTTTCACGAGTATTGTATTTTTTTTGGTGATGCAAGAAGCGTTTGAGGTTTAACTATCATTAATGCTATGCTTACACCCTACCCGGATGTCTGACATGTGTTTCCTCTCTCTCCCTGACTTTCTCTCTCTCTTACACGTGTCAGACATCTGGATAGGGTGTAATCCAGTGTATAACCCAGAATGTGTAAGCGTAGTATTACTCACTAACTATCGTACAACAAAACATTGGCTTTAAGAGTTCGGGTGGAAAACTACTTATGACATGTTAAGAAGTTTGCAAAACTTTAGTCAGGTGCTAAAGTTTTCGTTAACTGCAGCAATTACTTCGGCTAGTCAAATTGTGGGCCTAGGGGCAAGCACAAGAGCCTAGCTATATATGCTCTTTTACGCATTTTAGCTAGCAAACAATCAAATTAAAACTTCAATAGCCTCAATAAATGACTAGGTAAACAGCATTCATGAATAGTGACTCAATAAATATGCCCTCATATGTTGAGGTACTATTCACTACCTATCACTTATTTTGTCATTTCTTTTGACCCATTTCCTCTCTCCACTTCCTCACACAAAATTAAATAAATAAATAAAATATTTAAGGAATGTTGGAAGAGAGAATATATGCAATAATAGATGATATGTAAAATAGACAGTATTGTTAGAGGGGTATAGTAAGCATCTGAGTTGTCCATTGCGACAATCAACGGTTCAGATATGTTTTTATATTTTGACCGGTAAGAATATATTTTGATCGAAAACCATCGATTACGAAGATCAACGGTCCCTACTACTCACTACACATCTTTAGTGAGAAATGTTCACTACAGTCTACAGGTCCCCTCTTCTTATAATAGATATGTGCATTATACACTACATAATTTGTCTGCCCATTGTTGAGCTTGCGCTAATCATACCAAAATAATGTAGATGTCTCCATTCATTTTTTCTAACGGGCACCACCACTTGGGCTGTTAATTAAAGGGAGCATCATTCCTCCTCCAGTTGTTAATGTTGCACCACTAATTCATTGGGGGATATTTAGCTAACTTGTTGGAACTCCAATGTAATCATTTGGTAATTACTGTTGTGACACGTGTTGAGATTTTCAAGGTCCTACACTAATGTGATAGAAATGAGCCTTGGCATTACATGGCGGTGCTCCAAGAGCACAGAATGATCTGTCGCTCTCCGTCTTTGCTCGGGGATTTCACTTCACGGCCTGATTTTTCTTCACAATGCCAATCAATTTCCATTCCTCGAGTGATACAGAGCCGAAAGTTAATTTGATGGCCATCACATCTTGAAACGCTCCAAATTTGTTAGTTTCTCGAACTTATTGCCAACTTATTGTCCCTTTCGATAATTAAGTATTGGAAATTTCAGTGATAACAAGTGTCTGTATCATCATTTCCCGGATTAGAATAGAGACCACAGCATGATTAGGTTAATGAGAGTCATCAATATGTACATCTAGTTCGAGTCTGAGCAACTTTTCAGTACCGAATGGGTACCACGTGGTACCCCTTCGGAGCATCTAGGCCATCCATTTTGACTTTGGACGATCCGGATTTGGAGAGAGGAAAAGGAGAGAGAAATAGGAGAGAGGGTACTGTTTTAATCTCGGCCGTCCAATACACTTTTGGACTGTCCAGATGCAACGTTCGGGTACCACGTAGGCTCGGCCACGTGGTACCCGGTAGGTACCCAAAAAAAATTCGTGATTCACTGCTTTATTGCTTTAGCTACCAGCAATACTATGGCTTCCAACCTAAAACAATTCAATTTCTTACTTACACGGTTACACTATGCATGTTAGATTTTTTCAACGTTAAGCTCAATATTTTGCTCCTGTTTCGTACCTTGCTATAAACCAAAGCCTATTTTCAAGTTGTTTTTTTTATAACTTAGGTGCTGGGGCACTCTCAAGCACATCAACTAATACGGGAACCGATCTTACTGTTCACTAGCGGAACCTCCAATAAAACTTTGAAAGAACTGACTCCGAATAAGGTGGTACCACTGAGAAATTTTGAACTTGAGACCTTATGAAACTTTATTTGCAAGGTTAGGTACCACGTACAGCTTGGTCATTGCAACATTTGTTAATTAATTTTTTCATCAAATTCTCTCTTGTAATGGCATTTTTTAAGCTTGAAATCATTGCACACATACTTGAAAGGCGAGTCATGCAATGACCCACAAACTATGTAAAGTTGGAAGCCACACTGCCCAGAATAACAGGGGATGCAACATAAGTGGCCTGGGCGCCCAATTTTCCCATTATGCAATATTCATTTTTGCATTTAACATGCATTATTATCAACGCTTTTGCAGATTCTCTTTTATTTCGGGACTCCATAAATTAACATTTCAGTTTTCACAATCCACAGTTCAAAACATATGCCAAACACCCAACCTCCTCATTTCTTGGACCTTGCCCCGGAATCAAACTTGAACGAATCTTTACGGAATCGACCCTTGAATAGTTTATGAACGGTTTAGTTCATTTACAATTAACCCTACATTTCACAATCCAAAGTTCAAAAAAAATGCCAAACACGCAACCTCCTCATTTATTGGACCTTGCCATGGACCACTTGGTTGGAAAAACGGGGTGCTGTAGGGCGGCCCTGTAGTGCTGCATGTGGACTGTCGGATGAATTTTCAACCGTCCTTATTTCATCTCGGCATTTTGCAGATCCGAACTGTCCAATACCTAGATGAAATTTGAATCGTTAATTGCCAAAATCAACAGCTCGAATGCCGCATTATAGGGCCTGGGCGCCCTACAGCACCGGGAACATGGTGAGAGAAATGAAAGCACCAAACACTTAGAAAAGCAATGGACAACTCTAAGTCAAACATCAATCTTCTTTCTTTCAAGAAGATATTTTTTGTCGCACTTACCGTTTGTTTTAGAAATTGATTTATTCTCAAACTGACTTAAACCTGGCTTATTGCGTTTTACGACGAGATAAGTCATCTCTCACAATTTATCAACTCAAAAAGACAACTTAAGTTAGTTCCTAACTTAGATCAATTTCTGAAACCTTAATATGATTTGAATCGTTTAATACATTTCAGAACTCGTCGAAACCATTAACCACGTCAAAAAACCATGTTAACCAGATATCTAATGATACGTTTTTCGAAACACATTTATATCAAAAAGTGAGAAAAATGAAAATTTGAACTCTGAAACGAACTTATTTTTTGCAGCGTAAATGTGTCTCGAAACATACAAACCGATGAACATGATTTTTTTACGTGATTGGAGATCTCGGCGATTTTTAAACAATGAGGAATTTTTTATTCTTGAAATGACTCTAAAAAGAGCCTTTAAAGAGCGGGGAGGAAGGACCAGAGAAAATTCGAATCCGTTAAAAAAAAAAAAAATTCTTGGTAGTGGTCCAAATACTATTCCCAAACAATACTGAGGCTGGTATCCAACTGATTGTCAAGTTGTGCCGCGTTTTGGAATTTGACATTTTTTCCGCGTGCTATCCATTGTCGACATGATTTTTTCCGAGCCCAACTATGGATACACCAAAAGGTGTACATTAATTATAAGCATATCGAGTCTCGTACACATGATTCTAACCGTTTAACTTTTAAAGGGATTGAATCGGGGAACACAAACTTTGAGACAAGTTTTGACACTCTCTCGGCCCTCAAAACCGACGATTGAGATTAAAACAAACCCGGACTCCTTCCTAACCCACTCACCATTGAATTTGAGCGTAATCAGTGGTTGACATCAAATCTGGAAGCATTTTTTTCACATTTTGGTTCTCGAAAACTCAAATTTGGGATATAACTTTTTTTTATCTTGAGGTTGATTTTATTTCAATTCTAGTGTCATTGAACCTTCCTCTTTGATGGGACAAAGTGGGATACTACACAACAACTGGTAAATGGTAGGAGTATGTGTTTGCATACATACATGCATAAGCTCTATTTTTGACAAAACCGGTCCCACGCATGGTCTGGGTTTGGAACTAAATCTCAATTTGAGAATCTTTAATCCCCAATATTGAGGTCTGCTATCATCGTCGGTGATGAAACACCGGAGGCCGGAGCTGGGGTGGGGGGTTAGAGGGAGAGAAAGTGAGATGGGGTGGGGGGAGAGAGCAATTATTTCTTTTGTATTAATCTCAGGCTCTCGGTCATTTATTTTGATGGCTGAGATAGAGTGTCAAAAGTTGTGTTAACCCATATCCACTCCTTACAATATTTTTAAAAAGTTTCTGCAAAAATACAGCTCATTACCATGAAGACAAATATTCCAAATCTCGGGGCCAGTGGAGGTTTGGCTTGGTTGTTAATTTTAGGGTCTCAGAATTTGTCGAGAAACACGCAACCTCAACCAGACATCTGGTTATCAGAAGAAAAAAAATCAATTAATAGTTTGATCAATTCATTCAATTGTTGGTCCATGCAAATTCAGGGACCCAAAATCGAATTAACGAATAAAACGCTTTCCTATATCCAATGAATTGATTTTTATAAGAATCCTTAAAAATATATTTTAAACAAATTGAACAAATCAGATAATCGATTAAAACTTCAACGTAGGTGTCACTCATCCCGGTGTACACTTGATGTATACATTTTGGCCATAGTTAATATTTTTGGGTTTTTTCCTCATCCCCAATGAGTTGGAATATTGAAATGCTACAAACACTAGAAATTGCACTCTCCATAGTGCATAATAAGTCAATGAAAATGTCAATCCACCAGTACGTAATACTCCAACATTGGCATGTTGTGCAAAATGCAGTATTAATTATGGTTTTCATTTTAGACATTCATGCATTCCATTGTCTTGCAGTGGCTGAAAATCAACTCATGATGTCAAATCACTTCCTAATTTCATCTGAATACGCATAAGTTTAGTAGAAAATTACTTTGCTTCTCGAACTTTCCATAGCCGAAAGCGACCGACATACAACAACCATGTTCTTCATTTCTCGAAAGTTCTAATACAGATTTTATGAACCGAAATTGTGGAATAAGTGTTGCAGTTACAGACTTACAGTAACGCGGAAAATTACCATTTTTTTTTTCCCTTGAAATGGAATTCTCTTCGGTATATCTTAATTCGTTGATACTTTTTGGATCTAATGATTGGAATCATTCGTCTTCTAAAAGCCTTTGCAATTTTCATCCTCGCCAAAAAATTATGTTTATTAGATAGCGATTAATATATTCTCCCTCTGTCCCAGATTTTTTTACTACTTCCACTACTCACGACACCTCAAAAAATTATTTATATTTTCAAATGTATAAGGTTATATATATATATATATATATATATATATATATATATATATTCAATACGGATCCCGTTTGATAGTTCTTGATGAGTTCTATTAAACAAATTTTTTAAATTGTAAAAAAATGTTGTAAATTGAAATATATATATAAGTATTGAAAAATAACACGCATGCACGTAAATGGACTAGAAATTCGGGACAGAGAGTATTTCCAAAACACGTTTAGGTTGCAAAATGGATTCCGATTCAGTATTTCAAATTAATACTATATTTTAACTTTTTAAGTCACTCACCCATTTAAGCTCCGTAGATATCATTGTTGGTCTTATGGCAGTTCTATAGAATTTTTCCATTCAATTTTTGTACGTACTCCCCTGTTACATACTCCCTCCGTCCCAATTTGCTTGCCCCTTTTGGGGAAGTGGGTTTTTAAGGGATGTGAAAATTTTCTATTGTCTTTTCTGTTTTGCCCCTAAGTCTAGTTAATATTACTGTTGCTAATTTTGTGAGGCTAAGTGTTTATATGAAACTCAAAACTTATGCAATATGGATCTTGTTTGATAGATATCAATTAGTTTTATTATACAAAGTTTTCAAAATCATAAAAATCGTTATAAAGTAAAAGATAATGGCTAAGCCAATTGAGATGGAAAAAATACTTTTTAAGGGTAAAACTGGAAAGTGACCATATTTTGATGAATGTTTTTAGAAATGGGACAAATATTTTGAGACATCCCAAAATGGAAAGAAGGACCAACAATTTGGGACGGAGGGAGTAATATACTAGTACCACTTCTCCACTTGAACCACACCGCTTGATTTCTCTCTCTCTCTCTCTCTCTCTCTCTCTCTCTCTCTCTCTCTCTCTCGCTCTCTCTCTCTCTCTCTCTCTCTCACACACATACACACACACAGATCTGAACGGTTTTCCACTGGAACAGGAATTGTCCGTCCCGGAGTTGCAAAAAATCATCGCCGAAGGTTCGCCGATTTCAAGATCTAGGGAGGAAGCAAGAGTGACGATGGAGAGAGAGCGTTTAGGGCTCACAGCGGTTTAGGATTGGATTTATATAGACAGGGATATATTGTGTCTTTTGATCGTGCGTGTGGACTGTAGATGGTAGGAAATTATGAACTGGACCCGTGACTTTAGAAAATTGCTATAGTGAACTGGGGAGCAATTGGCCCTTCAATATTTTTAAAAAGTTTCTGCAAAAATACAACTCATTACCACGAAGACAAATATTCCAAATCTCGGGGCCAGTGGAGGTTTGGCTTGGTTGTTAATTTTAGGGTCTCAGAATTTGTCGAGAAACACGCAACCTCAACCAGACATCTGGTTATCAGAAGAAAAAAAATCAATTAATAGTTTGATCAATTCATTCAATTGTTGGTCCATGCAAATTCAGGGACCCAAAATCGAATTAACAAATAAAATGCTTTCCTATATTCAATGAATTGATTTTTATAGGAATCCTTAAAAATATATTTTAAACAAAATGAACAAATCAGATAATCGGTTAAAACTTCAACGTTGGTGTCACTCATCCCGGTGTACACTTGATGTACACATTTTGGCCATAGTTAATATTTTTGGGTTTTTTTCCTCATCCCCAATGAGTTGGAACATTGACATGCTACGAACACTAGAATTTAGAGTTTTCAGATCCGAACTCCTGACATCGGCGGCGGTGGCGTGAAAACTCCGGCGAACAGCTCCGGCGATTTTTTTCTTCTTGTATTTTCTGTTTTTCTGTAGTTTACTGTTTTTTTTAAATAATTTTTTTCGTTTTGTAGATTGTACTTAGGGATCTGATTGTTGAATGAATTTTTTCTCTGCTGGCAAGAACAACACTAGAATTTGCACTCTCCATAGTGCATAAGTCAATGCAAATGTCAAATCTACCAGTAAGTAATACTCCAACATTGGCATGTTGTGCAAAATACAGTCCTCCCTCCGTCCCATAATGAATGTCCAAAACCACTATTCACTCCTCTCGGAAAATCATCTATATTTTTTAAGCTATAATGAATTATATATGCATTATGGATCTTGTTTGATAAATCTTGCTTTGTTTTATTAAACAAATTTTTTAAAATCGTAAAAAGTATTACAAAATACGAAATATAAATGATTTTTTTGGAGGTGTGAATAGTAGTTTTGGACATCCATTTTGGGACGGAGGGAGTATTAATTATGGTTTGGATTTTAGACTTTGATGCATATCATTGTCTTGCAGTGGCTGAAAATCAACTCATGATGTCAAATCACTTCCTAATTTTATCTGAATACGCATAAGAGCATCATTATCAGAAGTTAAAGTAGAGAATAAAACCCTCCAAAACCTCAAAAATCAGCCTCACCAAACAAACTCACCAATTTGAAGATTTCTTAACTTTGCTACAAAAACTTAACAAATTTGGTGACCTACTGTTCACTTACCAAAAGAGGAGGAGAGAGGGAAGAGTAAAAGTTTGAATAGAGAGTCTGATTCTGTGAGTTTTTAATAAAGTGACTTGCTAAAGTTTGAATAGAAAGTCAGATTTTGTGAATTTTTTGAAAAGTGACTTGCTAAATTATAAAATGTGTTTTTGATTATTTTTTTTGTGTGTGTCAGATAAGAATGCCTTAGTAGAAAATTACTTTGCTTCTCGAACTTTCCATGGCCGAAAGCCACCGACTTGTAACACAGCAACCATGTTCTTCATTTCTCGAAAGTTCTAATACAGATTTTATGGACCGAAAACATGGAATAAATGTTGCAGTTACAGTAACGCGGAAAATTTTACAGTACCTTTTTTTTTCCCTTGAAGTGGAATTCTCTTCGGTATTTCTTAATTCGTCGGTACTTTTCGGATCTATTTTGATGATTGGAATCATTCGTCTTCTAAAAGTCTTTGCAATTGTCATCCTCGCCAAAAAATTATGTTTATCATATAGCGATTAATATATTCTCCCTCCGAGGTCTCATATTTCTTGTTTACTTGCACTATTCACGACACCTCAAAAAATTATTTATATTTTCAAATGTTTAATGTTATATATATTCAATACAGATCCCTTTTGATAGTTCTCGATGAGTTCTATTAAACAAATTTTTGAAATTGTAGAAAATTAGTATTGTAAATTGAAAAAGGGAATTGAACTTCACATCACCCTTTTCAACACTTGCACCCCATTTTTGTTTTTATTATGGTGAAATTACTGAAATACCCCTCCATTTCAACATCTACACCCCCCATGGATTATAAAATGGAGGGGTATTTTAGTAATTTCACCCTAATAAAAACAAAAAGGGATGCAAGTGTTGAAAAGGGGGGTGTGAAGTTCAATACCCATTCTGATAAAAAAAAAAAAGTTCAATACCCATTGAAATATATAAATAATTGAAAAATAGCACGCATGCACGTAAATAGATAAGAAATTCGGGACAAAGGGAGTATTTCCAAAACAAGTTTATGGATTTTGATTCAGTATTTCAAATTAATATATTTTGACTTTTTTAAGTCACTAAACCACTTGCGCGTTGTAAAGCATCGTTGGTTTTATGACAGTTCTATAAAAAATTCCCTTCCAATTTTTATAGGTACTCCCCTGTTGCATAATATACTAGTACGGACTTCTCCACTTGAACCACTCCGTTGGATTTCAATCCTTTATCACCAGTCAAATTTATGAAGTGGGGGACAAGTTATAAAGAACAATTCAATGTGGAGCTAATGCCGTTTTTTAGGACCTGTACCTGTCAATTGTCATTTGCTTGTTAGGACGAAATGTGGTTCATATGTCACACAA
The DNA here is from genome assembly GCA_036023075.1 of Gaultheria prostrata. NCBI lineage: Eukaryota > Viridiplantae > Streptophyta > Magnoliopsida > Ericales > Ericaceae > Gaultheria > Gaultheria prostrata. Next base: position 21,532 of record JAXBDA010000972.1, read on the forward strand.
GTGGGTAAGAAAATTGTGCATGAAAAGAATCATCTACGGCATCTTTGGGCACTTCACACTTGTAACTGGATATCCCACAGTTAGGCAAGCCATATCTCGGCGGCCGACATGCATATGAGCTATGTAACATGGATACAATCATTGATATGGGGATACAATCATTGATATGGACACAGATATAGATACGAACACAAACTCGAATACGAAATATTTTTAAAAATAGGGACACAATAAATGTGTTCTTTAAGATGAGAAACTTTTATTAATTTTTACTTTAACATGGGTATACAGATATCTTACTTGAAATATTGTATTCAAGTTTACTAAAACAAGATTTTACGTTCATATGGTTCGATGAAAAGTGCTACTATCCGCCTGAGTTCAGCTTGTAATTAAGAATCATTTTCCAAAAAAAAAAAGTGGGAGAAAGATTGTCTACCTAAGAGCATCTCCAACACTGCTCTCTACAGTCTACATTACCTAACCAAAAGTATAAAAAAAAGGACAAAATCTACTTTAGTTTTACTTTTTCACAATGATCACAACACGACTCTCTATTTTTGCTCTATACTCAAATAACTTTTTTAGCTTTAAACATTTACCTATAGAATTAAGTGGCAATAACTAGCCAAGTAGAGAGCCTCTTGGAACATGAAAATTTAAGTTGAGCTAGTTATTGTAGCTGAAAGGATCCAAGTAGAGAGCTTCTTGGAGATGCTTTAATGCTCTTTTAAATTCAACTATAAATTGAATACACGAGAAACAACATGTTGTTGTGTTTATTTTTATCTATCAAGATGTTTTTCTTTATATATATGGTTTTATTATACGGCGAGTTTGAAATTAAGATTAAAAAAAGGACAAAATAATTTCACCCCGCCCAAAATGCATAGATTTGGAGCAATGGAGCCAGGGGTGGCTAGTAGGGGTTGTCGCCCCTGCTACAATTTGAAAAACCCCTACCATTACATTGAAAAAAATATAAATATCATCAAATTATGACACCCCGCCCCTCCTCCACATATATAGCCCGCCCTCACTCCGCAAAAATCTTTGACTCGTCCCAGGTGCAAATGCAATGAATCAAATAAGGGATTGGAAGACTTTGCTAGCTGTGTTGTTTCTTGCATATATTCTATCCATGACATCTTCCAGTATTGATGATTGCATGACTAAAACGGCAGGTTTACATGCTTGTTGCTAATCATTGAAATTGTTCAACATGGGCACCTTTGATATGCCAGAGATTCTGCAGATAAACTAAATAAAAACTTATTTAGAAAAATGTATTCGATGACACTGAAGATGCATGTGGTTGTGAAGTAGGAATTCTCGAATCCATAGGCCTGAGCCTGACATTTTTGAGGCCGGAGGCGAACTTCCAATGTTGGAAGTCCTTCCGTACTTTTACGAGCAGACAAAAAAAAAAAGTAGATCAAAAAAATAATAATGATAATGAGGTAGATTAATTTCCAAAAGTAGTTTTTTTGGGTAAAAATTTCCAAAAGTAGTTTAATTCAAGTATGTACAAATATCACTTGTATATCACTCTTCTAGTTTGGATATATTCATAGCTTATTTCATTACATAATTTGAAAAGAATTCGGGAGCCCAAGGCGCATGGCCTTCCTTCCCTCGGGGACGGCCCTGCAAATCAATGAAGATGCTTAAAGTAGTGGATTAAGTGGGTGTGCCACTAACTTGGTTTTTTGACTTTTTAGCTTGTTTATGTGAGAGCTCGAAATACGCGTTGGCTTTTTGTGATTTTTTATGTGATGTATTGTGAGGGGATGACCTGTCTCGAAAAGCGTAATTAGCTGGCTTTTGACTTTTTGAGTTAGTGGAAGGGGGCCTAAAATAATTCAAGCTAAATTTCTCTGTCTTTATGGTTAGATTAAAAAAAATTACTATGAAAGTTAAGTGACACTTCTTACAAAAATAAGAACTCTTAAAAATATATTTTAAACAAATTAAGGCATCATTCCATTAACTCAAAAAGCTAAAAGCCAGCTTATTGTGTTTTTTGAGACAGGTTATCCCCTTACAATACATCACATAAAAAATAGAAAAAGCAAACTCGTATTTCAAGCTCTCACATGAAAAGGCTAAAAAGCCAAAAATGACAAGTTAGTGGCACACCTCCTAAAGGTGTGAGATAATCTGTTGAAACCTCAAGGTAGGTCACTCATCCCGGTGTACACTTGTGTACATATTTTGGTGTACCCATAGTTAATTTTTTTGGATTTTTTACTCAACCCCAATGGTTAGAATTTCCACTCTGCATGGTGCAATGTCAATGTGGGATTCTTTTATTGGAAAATAAAAAATGTCAATCTGCCAAATTAATACAATGTAGTCAAGAGTTCTCCAATAGAATTTATGAGAATTTGATAAAATCAAGCCCGTAATTTTATCCATTGGTGAAGAGATTTCATAAAATTTCACATTTTTTAGTGTCAAGCCCTTGATTTTATCCATTGGTGAAGAGATTTCATAAAATCTCACATTTTTGTCAATCAAGTGACTTGATTTTATCAAATCCTCATAAAATTTAATGGCCCTTCTTGTTTTGATTGTAGACTTTCATACTCCCTCCGTCCCAAATTAATGGTCCTTTTTCACTATTTGGCACATCTTAAAAAATTATCCATAACTTTCAATCTATGGTGCTTTTTATATCCAATATGGATCTTATTTGATAGATCTCAATTAGTTTTATAATACAAAATTTTTGAAATTGTAAAAAACGTTATAGATTGTGAAATATAGATAATTTATTGAGTGACATGACTACCGAAAATAGACTATTAATTTGGGACGGAGGGAATATTTTCCATTGGCTTGCAGTGGCTGAAAATCAACTCATGATGTCAAATCACTTCCTAATTTTATCAGAATACGCATTAGTTAGAAATTTATTTTGCTTCTCGAACTTTCCATAGCCGAAAGCAACAGAAAAGAAATTTTTGAGAATAATTTTTGAGATAGTGTTTGGTTGAGTTTTTGAAAATGGGAATAATGAGTTAATGATTGGAGAGAGATAGAGAGAGAATGAGAATTATGAGGTAATGACTAGAGAGAGAAATGTAAAAAATAATTGGATAGAGAGAATCTTTTTCAAAAAAAAATTTGAAAAAGAGGATAAAAGCAAACCAAACAAAGCCCGTTTCTCGAAAGTTCTAGTAATACAGATTTTATGGACCGAAAATATGGAATAAATGTTGCAGTTACAGTAGCGCGGAAAATGACAATTTTTTTCCTCCAAATGGAATCTCTCGGTTTTTCCTAAGGGTGATCCACGTTCATTGGAGATAAAATCACCTCCCCACCTCATTTGATAAAATGAACCTCATTTTATCACCTCCATCTCATTTTATCTAATGGCAAACTCACCCTAATTCGTGGGCACTCTTCGGATTCATTTTCACGATCGAAAATCGGTTCTTCAATGGATTTTATAAATGGATTTTATAAGATAAAATCTAATTTTGTTTGGAGGTGTGATAAAATTACATTATTTTTCCAATTGATAAAAGTGTTTTCCAAATGATTTTATGAAATAAAATCTAGTTTTGATCAAATTTAATTTTGCTAAAATCAGTTCAGAATCCTAGATTTTATCAAAACTAAATTTTATGAGATAAAATCCATTGTAGAACCAAGCCTAAATGTTTTTGTGATTGTCAACTTTATCAAAAATTATGTTCATCAGATGGCGGTTAAGATATATTTTAAAAACACGTTTTTGGAAAAATGGATTCTTCAACTTTTTCAGTCACTAAACTATTTGCGCTCCATTTCAATTCGTTTTGGGGTATATTTAAATTTCAAGATGTAAATATAGTGATTCAACCTAACTAGAATGGAAACATAATTAAGTAAGTTTTCAGAACAGAACTCTTAATTAACTCTCCCTAAAATTAACTATAACCTTAATTTTATGAAATTTGATCTTACAATTTTAGGTAAATTATAGTTTGCTTCTAAAAGTTTTGGTCAATTATCACTTTTCTGACACCGACTCTCTTAATTACTATATCTATAGGTCAACGGTAGATATATATATATATATATATCTAAACTACTTTGGTCTATTTCTTCAACTTCTCATCTATAGGTGTTACACCTGCTATCTCACGAACAGTTTCATTTCTAATCCTTTCTCTTCTAGTCTTATCACATATCCATCTCACCATTCTCATTTCAACTATGTCGGTATTCTGTCTCATAAAGCATTGCTGGTCTTACGGCAGTTGTATAGAATTCCTTTCAATTTTATGGTATTCCCTTTCTAGATAATATACCAGTACCGTTTCTCAACTTGAGTCACTCCACTTGAATCTTACAACCCACATCATCTAGAATCTTTCCATCCCTATTTTTTTAATTTTATTTTATCAACAATAAGGGTAGGAGGGGGGACCAGGATAGCAAGATCGCATTGGGCGTGACTATAGGGGCACCCGGCCCGTCTTGTGAAACGTCCGGTTTGAGCCATAGTTACTATTCGAAAGAACATATCGTCACCAAAAGCACCACTTGGGTACTAGATGACATAAGTGTCACCCCGCAGCTCTCACAATCACACCAATGAGATTCGAACTTGGATTTCAACTGGGGTATAATACACCCTGCCATTTAGGCTACCACCCTTGTGTTATCTTTCCATCCCTAATCACCAGTCAAATTTATGAAGTGGGGGACAAGTTATAAAGAACAGTTCAATGCACACTGTTTAAGTGTTTATGACATGGTGGAGTTCAATGCACACTATTTATGACATGGTGGAGCACTTGGACCTGTACCTGTTATTTGATCGTTAGGGCAAAATGTGGTTCATATGTCACACAAGTGGGTAAGAAAATTGTGCATCAAAAGAATCATCTAAGGCATCTTTGGGCACTTCACACTTGTAATTGGATATCCCACAGTTAGGCAAGCCATATCTCGGCGGCCGACATGCATAGTAGCTATGTAACATGGATGCAAACATTGATATGGGGATACAATTATTCATATGGACATGGACACAGACTCGAGTACAAAATATTTTTACCAAATGTGTTCTTTAAGAAGAGTAATTTTCATGTAATTTTTTCTTTAACATGAGTATACAGATATCTTACTCGAAATGTTGTATTCAAGTTCACTAAAACAAGATGTATGTTCATAGGGTTCGATGATAAGTGCTACCCTATGCTTAAGCACTGCGGCTTGAGTTCAACTTGTAATTAAGAATCATTTTCCCTAAAAAAAAAAGTGCGAGAAAGGTTGTCTAGCTACTGCTCTTTTAAATTCAACTATAAACTGAGTGCACCAGATACGACCTGTTATTGTGATCATTTTTATCTATATATTAAGATGTTTTTCTATATATATTGGTTTTATTCTACGGCGTGTTTGAAATTAAGATTAAGAAAAGGACAAATAATAATTTCACACTGCGTCACTGCCCAAAATGCATAGATTTGGTGCAAATGCAATGAATCAAATAAGGGATTGAAGACTTTTCTCTGTTGTTTCTTGCATATATTCTATCTATGACATCTTCCAATATTGATGATTGCATGACTAAAACGACAGGTTTACATGCTTCTTGCTCATCATTGAAATTGTTCAACATGGGGCACCTTTGATATGCCAGAGATTTTGCAGATAAATTAAATAAAAAACTTATTTAGAAATAGAAAATCTATTCGATGATCCTGAAGATGTGGTTGTGAAGTAGGAATTCTCGAATCCACAGGCCTGACATTTTTTAGGCCAGTAAACAAATCTAACAATAATAATAATAATAACAATAAGTTATTCAAGTATGTAAAAATATCACTTGAATATCACTCTTCTAGTGAGGATTTATTCTTAACAACCTTATTTCGTGTAAATTTCTCTGTCTTAATTTGTGGTTAGATTAAAATAAATAAATGAAAGTTAAGTAAATGTTATGCACCCATATGTGCATTGTATGGTAATCTCTCTTTGTGAAAAGCCTTATGCTCCGTTCAGTTGTATTGGATGAGAAATGTATTCTCAGGAAAAATGAATAAAGGAAAATTAAAATTATTTTTTCATTTGAGTTCTGTTGACAAAGAGATTTAACGTGAAAACAAATATTCTTCTTTTTAGTAGGCTGTATTTTGCAAGTATTTTCCGGTGAAAAAATTGAAGTTGTTGATCCACAACATTTTTAGCAACTGAAAAAAAAAGTTGCAAGAAAGTTTATTTTTCAGTTTTGGGTTTTGGTTTTTGTAATGATTAGAGGAAGAAGTAGGGATAATAATTAGAAAATAGGTATTAATGATTGGAGAGAGATAGTGAGAAAAATAAAAATAATATTTTAAAAAGGGGTAATAATTGGATAATAATTAAGAAAACTGGTTCTTGAAAACCAAAACGAACAAGGCCCGGTTGGGATCTCTAGAAAGCTTAGCTTATCTTCATTTAAAATATGCATTTGAGAAAAGATGGGCTCAATTTTCTCATGCCCCTAATTATTGCACAAGCCTCAGCCAGTCAGCCGTTATAATCGCTAGTAGTCCCCAACTTCTTTGGAGTTCTTCTATCCCTTCATTTTCAGTAAATTGAAATTTAGCGTCCTTTCTCCTAATTAATAATATTGGCAAGACATGGAAAAAATGTAAATTATCTTAATAGATGCTACATAATTAACAACCTACATAATGACAGGATCTAGAACTGTTATGATTATCACAATCCAATCATTAAGCGAAAATTAAATAATTAAGAGTTGCATATCCAGATCCATTAATGCGGAATTTGAGCAATTTTACAAAGAGCATTAAACCCTATGTGAAAGACGGGTTTCTTTCCCTTGCCTCTTTTTCTAGCAATTTAGAGTCTCATAGAGTGATGGAACCCTAGATGCTTTTTTTATAGGCAAAGAGATGACCGATTTCGTTAGTAAACATAATACTTACTTCCCATCAATGTAAAGAGTATTTAGGAATTATTTGCTCTTGACCAATAACATAAATCTTAGGCCTCGCTTGGCTGGGGGTAAAGATCAAGGGGGATAAGTTATAGAGGGGGGATAAGATAAGAGAGGTATTATTTTTGGTGAATTGGCCCATATTGATGTGATGTTTATGGAGGGGGATAAAAAAGTATGGTTTGGATGAAGGATTAAACAGGGGATAACTTTTGACTTGGTTTGGATGTTTTATAGAGGAGGTGAAAGATGGAAAAAGTTATCAAATGACTATTTTGCCCTTGTGGTGTCCCAAACTTGATTATGCATTAAATTAATTATATAATTACAATACTTAATCTAATTAATAAGTTTTGGACAATTTAAAGCCATATAAATGTATTAAATTGAAAATTTAAATTTTGTAATAATTTTATTTTAAAAAAACGTTTTTTTACAAATATGTTCATTTGAATGGTTGTTGTTATCCAAAATTTTGTTTTTAATTGTATTTTTTTTTAAAGAAATTAAGTATACAATAAATATGTTAAATTGGTGGAGATATTACATATTAGTTGGAGGGCGTATAATGTAATTTGTCACCTATTATATTTGTCTCCTGTGAGTAATCCTACGTCATTCTCTATCCTCTTCGTTTTTTTTTTCATTGACAGTCTCTCTCTCTTCCCAACTTCATACCCAATCTCATCTTCAAACCCAAAATCGAAGGGGAAAATGTGGGAATCGATCTAAGAGCTAGGAGAGAATGTTGTTCTACTCGGCGAGACCTTCAAATCCATCCGAACAAAACCACCATAAGAACACCTTGGATTTTTGGACAACCCTATGTTTTCTCCCTCTGCTACCAAATTTCTTTGTTTACTTAATTTTTTTTTTACGAATTATGTATTTGGATACAGATTTTATTAACAGATTTATGATTTTTTTTTTGTCTCTTGAATTTTGGATACCTATATTTGTCTCCTGAATTATTATTTTTTTTTGTATTTGTTTCTGGGGTATTTTAGGGTAGAGATGGAGGGTTGGGTCTCATAAATGGGATAAGGAGGACTACAATGGTCAAAATGGCAGCCCTCTAGAGCCGGATAATTTTTGGGTAGCCCCAGGGGTGCCCAAAAGTTATTTGGGACTATCCAAAAATTATCCGGGAGAAGAGCTTCCCAGCATGAAAACTAAGAGGGGGAAGGGTTATCAGGGATGCATTTTGGATTGCCAAACACAGGGAAAGATATGGGACCCACCAAAATGAGGGGTGAAAACTTATAAGGGGAGCCTTTACCCCAGTCAAGCAGGGCCTTAGGGCATCCTTATCAGGATAGCTAAATTAGCTTTCAATCAAATGTAGAGAGCCAAACTTCCCAAAACTCCCCAAAATCAGACTCACCAAACAACTCACCAAATTGATGAGTTTCTAACTTTTGCTACAGTGCCGACTCAAAATTGAGTAGGCACTGTTCACGCATCAAACCACATTTTATTCCGAATGGGTCCAGTGGGAGGACATCCGGCGCCTCATCAAATGCCACTTTCTGTTTTTTATTATTTATTTTATTACTTGTTTATTCTGACTTGACTGTTTATGTTATTTTATTACTTTTGTATTCATTTATTAGAGTAGTGTTTTTTTTGGGGAGAGAATAGAAGTAGAAAAAAGAATAGTTTAATATAGTGAAGTTAGAATAGTGAGTCTGATTTTGTAAGTTTTTTAAAAAGTAACTTGCTAAATTATAAAAGGTATTTTTGATGAAAAATTTGATGAAAAATTTGGTGAGCCTGATAATGATTCTCTTAGGCCTATAAATATGGAGAATTTTGTTAAATCTATAATTCATATATAGTCATATATAAAATATGTGGGCCATAATAACCAAATAGGCATAAAGTTTAATCTTACAAAAAAAAGCATGGACCAAATGGATTGTTTTTTATAACTCGGTGTTCCGGCAGCTTTTGCCCACAACCACCGATCCTAGGGGACCTGGGACCATATATATATGGACTTTTTGGGCACTATGTTACAGTGGTAAAGTGCAACTTTTCCTATTCATACGTACATTTTGTATTTTGTGAGGGGAATTGAATTTCACCCATATTTCAATATCTGCATATCCTTTTTGTTTTTATTAGGCTGAAACTATTAAAATACCCTTTCATTTCAACATCTGCATTCTCAAGGGATTATGAAATGGAGTAGCAACCTCCATATTCCAGCCTCATCAAGAACAACTCATGCAAAGGTTTAAGTCAAACTCAGCTGTTTATCTGTCATCTCTTTCTCTCTCTCTCTCTCTCTCTCTTGTCTCTTTCTATTCCACCGAAATTCATAGATTGGAGATGAATTAAACCCAAATTCATACAAAAATTCTCTCTCCCCTCAATATGGAATTGAGTGAAACCCAAATTCAAAGAAACATGGTCAAGAATTAATGTAATTTTGTGAAAATGCAAACCCACGTAACTACCAGTAGACCTCAAAGAATATGCATGTCCCGTTGAAAAATAATAATTAAAAGAAATGGGAATAGCACTCTTTGCAAACCCAAAATGAAGAAAGACACAGAAGAATTCAAAATTCCCAAAACAAAAATGATAAAACTCCAAAATTTATCCAAATTTGAAATAAAAAAAGAGAGAGCAGATCTTGAATTTGGGTTTCATTCAATTCCATAATGAGGATAGAGAGAATTTTAGTTTGAATTTAGGTTTCATTTGTCTCCAATCTGTCAATTACTCTGTGTGCGCAAGAGAGCGAGAGAGAGAGAGACAACTGAGCGACTGAGTGTAACCATGGTTAGTAGGGGTGTCTTAGTAGTGAGCCCCACAATCAATTTGAACCAATAGGGAAGAGGGTAGTGTTCACCTTCTTTTAGAGAGAATGAATAAATTTGCACTCGAAAAACTCCTGTTAGCAGATGCGGAAAAGGAGAAGAGTAAATTTTTTTTTGGAGTGCCTGAAGTAAATTATGGAACTTGCAAAAGGATAGTTTTGAAAAACCACTGTAGCTTGGAGCCTCTCCATCAATTTTTGGAGTGTCATTGTCAATTCCCAAGAATGATTGAAATTAACCTTTTGGTTGTGGTCCGAGTAAATTTTTTTTGGAGTGCCTGAAGTAAATTATGAAACTTATAAAAGGGTAATTTTGAAAAACTACTATAACTTGGAACCTCTCCATTAATTTTTGGAGTACCATTGTCAATTCCCAAGAATGATTGAAGTTAACCTTTTGGTTGTGGTCCCTGTAGAGCAGTGGAGCATGTGAGTTGTGAACATGTAGTTAAGTAGTAGCGCACGTTGAAGATAGGCATCAATGACTTGAAACAATAACCGTGTGCAGACTGTTCCCGCGTGCGGTTACCTGTAATCTGCTGGCGCCAAACGGGAGATCTCAGCTTTCTATGCAACACGGTGGAGTACTATCTGTGGGGATGACTTATTGAATTTTGGGATGTTCCTTTAACAACAATTCGTAACTATCTGTAATTGTAATCTTAACGTGGGTGAATTTTTTTTAAGAATGTAAAACGACCGAGGCTTCTAGCTGGATTGGTCGTGTACTAGTACTTAAGTAATATGAGGTTCTCGATTCGAGCTGATAGAACAATATCGATACCTTTTATAATAATCTAATATAACAAATATATTACTCCTAACATCTTATCGTTTGGCGAAAATAATCTTTCAAGACGTTCGTGTTCATTTTTAAAAGGGGTTGGACTATTTTCGGTGGTGGACGCAGGATTGCGTAATTCAACTTCATTTGGCAAAAAAAACTATAAACTTGTTTTTTGATTTATTCGTTTTGTTTTTATTCAAAAAAAATTTGCATTTTTTAGTTTTCCGTCAATTTTTTGTGATTTATTGGTTCCTCTCGACGAGACGAATCTAACAAGTATGAAATTATAGTGAAAATTAATTTTTTTTGAATAAAGCCAAAATTAAACCAATAAATTAAGTATTTTTGGCTTTATTCAAAAAAAATTTAGTTTTGACCATAATTTTATACTCTTTAGATTCGTCTTGTTGAGAGGAACTAATAAACCACAAAAAATTGATGCAAAACTAATGTTTGCGAATTTTTTTTGAATAAAGACAACAAATAAACCAAAAAACAGGTTTATGTTTTATTTGCCAAAAGTGTACTAAATAAGAGAAAAATTGGAGAGAGTGCAGGGGTCAAACACCCCTCTTGTACTCCCCTCGGTCCACCCCTGACCGTTTTGTTGGGTCCACTGTGGGCAATTTCCAAACCTATTTTAATGATTAAAATTGTTAGCTTTTTCAATATAATGCTGTATGATAGAAATCTTGTGCAGTGAGATATTGATTGATACGACTTTGAAAGTAAAATAATTAAAAACAATAAAGATTGAAAACATTGAAACAACCCATGTTTAAACGCTACAAATGATATCCAAGTAATATGGTTTTTTGCCATGGTCGATGCTCCTGATAAGCTCTAAAAACTAAATGATTCTAATCATTTACTAGTAGTAAATTCAAAAAGGCCCATAATTGGCCGAACAAGACACTCAATTAACCAAAAGATCATTTTTTTTTTCCTAGTAACAATACTGATTTTCGCCAAGTAAAATGAAAAAGTTCTTCACGAACAAAGCATATATATCCCTCACAATAAATAATATTAGTAAAAGACGGAAAGTTATTCCGATGTTACGACTAATCGCATCCAGTCATCCATCTGTACGAGTAATCAGATAGGATAAGATTTGTTTGGCCAATTTCCATGATTTCCTTGGAAAAATAATATATATGGTACTATGTTGGAAAATGAGTACTCCGTGTTGGGATTTTCCAAGAAATTCTCCGTTCCACTGGGTGGATTATTGGTTTTATGGGGTCTTCAATTTTTATTTTTTTGAGATAAGTCATTCTTTTCGTATTCAGGTCTAATTTTCCAAATGATTTTACAGTTTTTATAAAATTTAAGATTCTCAAATGATAAAAGCAAAATTAAATTTTATTAAATAAAGGTGTTGGAGGAGTTTATCAAAAGTACTACTCCCTCCGTCCCATATTTATTGTCCATTTTCACTATTCACTAAAATTGGTTATATTTTTCAATGTGTAATGTTGTATATATTCAATATGGATCTTGTTTGATAGTTCTCGATGAGTACTAGTATTAAACAAAATTTTCAAAATTGTAAAACGCATTATAGATTGAGAGATATAAGTAATTGAAAAATGGCATGCAAACCCGTAAATGGACAACAAATTCGGGACGGAGGGAGTAGATTTTATCATTTGCGAAAACAATGTGATTTTATCATATCTCTATACAAATTTAATTTTATCAAAAAGTGAAAGTCCCAAAAACAAAATAAGAAAGTCAAACTCTTCTTCAATGACAGGCTTGTCTTCATCAACGCCACTCTCACTCCAATTACCCACACTGTGTACTGACAATCTTGCATATCTAGCGGCACACAGCCCACCGTTTCGTGGATTTCTTAGCCGCATGAGAACAACACCAATTAACAGAATTCATCTAGTCTTCAATTATTGAGATATAAGCGATGGATAATTGAAGACAGATCTAACCTTTGGCAATATGCATAAAGTGACTGTTATCAGATTACCACTCAAAAAGTGACCCTCTAAACCTCCAAGAACCGATGAACTATAAAAACATTTTGCTGCAGAACAATACCCTCAAATCAAAGCCGAAAGACATCAGGGAGAGCAAACCTAGAGACCAAAATTAATTTTTGTGCTCATTAACATCCTTTCTTCATTCAAGGTCCAAAAAAAATTGCAATATGCAGACTGTGTGTAGCTGGGAATTATTAAGGAATTGAATCCTCTCCCTTCTTTATTTTGGACTGGACGAGAGAGTCCATTTCCATTTGTTGCGATTAATTGTTTGATTTCGTTCAGTAAGCGTTTTTGTAGCAAATCCAAATAATTGATCAATATATCAATGTGTAGTTTAGATTCAGACTATCCCTTCCGGTCCCATTTAGTTGATCAAACTTGGATTGGAGAGGATCTAAAACCAATTACTAAATCAATTGCACTTGGATAAGGTATGGAGTAGGATTTTTTTGTTTCCAGCAGGCGATAAGATGTTCGTATATTAGTAAAATTAGATCATTACTTTTCACTAACAATGACGAAGTGAAGTGTCAGGTTCAAGTCGATGGTTGGTCATTTTACATGTAAATTAATCTAACCACCCTATAGTGATTTTCACACTCTCGTTTTTCAATTGAGTTTCTTTTTCTCCATATACAAGATTACTATATATCACTAGATTATATCTTTTTCACATGATCAAATAATGCAAATTTCACGTCAGTAAAGACAAAATAAAAAGTGCGGATTGTAAAAAAAAAAAAAAAAGTGCAAAATTTAATTCTCAACATCCATTTATATGTGGATATTTTTACATATTTTTGTGGGACTCTTTCTTGATGTTTTTTTTTTAAATTTTTTTTTATCTCCTTTGTGGGGGCAGTGGACAAGGACAAGTTTGTAGGTCTTCCAAAAACTGTGGGAGAATAGTTGATGGGTTTATGTGATTTGAACAATAAGCTATCCATATCCGATCAACTTGGATTTTGTTAAGGATATTGTTCGGGTCTAGCTCTACAAAGCAAACTGTTTGGATTAATGTTTTTGAGCTCGAACATATCCGAACTAAGGCCTTGTTTGTTTGGGGGGATTTGGAGGGTGGGATAGGATATCAAATCCCGTGGGACCCAAAATCCGGTGTTTGTTTTCCTAAATTTGGATGGGATTTCCCCATTTTAGTGCAAAAAAATAATTTCCATTGGCTATATCCCGTCGAACACAAACACCGGATATGAATTTTCTCCATCCATTGATATCCTGAGCAATATCCCAAGGATTTCATATCCCACCCATATCCCAAGGGATTTCATATCTCATCCATTTATCTCAGATCAAACAAACGAGCCCTAAGGGCATAAATGGACGAGGGGTTCCTGGTGAGTGACCCTTAGTGAGTGCCCCTAGTGAACGCATTCGGGCCGTCCAAAAGTGCTTTGAATGGTTCAGATTTTTCCATGGAAGACATTGAAAAATCTAGGCCGTCGATTGCCGAGATGGAAGGCCCGGAGGCGCTCACCAGCATCCCGGGTCCGGGCATTAATTGTCATGAACACCCCTTATTATGAAGAAGTAATCTTACAGTAACATTTTGAGCTGAAGTGGAAACTCTCTGGTCTCCAGTCACCACTAGTACAATATTCCCACTAAAATGTTCATAACAAACAAAAACGGAAAAATATAAAAAGACAACAAAAGATGAATGACTTTCGAATAAATGTACCTTTCCCTTGTGAGTTCACTCATTACACCTCCCATCGTTATAAGACCAGAGACAAGAAAAATTATTCCTTACTCTTAGAACACGGTCACGCGGTACTTTAAAAGCCTCTCTCACCACATATTCTTGCACACAGACCCTGGTCGATCGATTTGGTTCGGGCGGATCTGGTGGCAATATTCCTCCATCCGCCCACCTCTATGACCGGATTACTGGGTCCAAAATCGACGCTGGTTCGACTTTTTGTTTGTTTGTGTGTTTTTGTAGTTTCGGACATGTAGCTTCGTTTTCGTTTTAATAAGATTGGGATAATCTTTTTGTTTAAACCAAAATATTAATGTATGAATTCCAGGTGAATGCATGGTGATAAAAGCCACTGGAACGTAGGAGCGCAAAACAAGAAAAAAAATCTCACACTCTCTCTCGAAATTTTTTTGGGTACCTATCGCGTATCACATGGCCGAGCCTACGTGGTACCCGAACATTACATCCGGGTTGTTCAAAAGTGTATTGGACGGTCGAGATTAAAACACCATCTCTCCTCAGTCTCTCTCATTTTTCTCTCTCCAAATCTGGACTGCCCAAAAACAAAATAAGCTGCCTAGATGAGCCGAGCGGGTAGGTACCCACCCGGTACTGAAAAATTCTCTCTCTCTCTCACCTACTGAACTTAAAACTGAACCCAAATAAATACCCTTTAAACATACGAAGTTTCCTGGAAGTTGCCCATGGCACTCCCCTTTCTCCCTCCATTTAACGTCCCCACCCTCCTCTCTCTCTCTCCTCACTCTTCTCTCTCTCTCTCTCTCTCTCTCTCTCTCTCTCCACTTTCACCTTGCATTTTCCGTTTCAGCTTTCCACCATGAAACTCATTACCAAACTCAATCCCAAAAACCTCTTCCCCACCAAATCCAAAAAATCCCGGTCCGACTCTGTCTCCCGGTCCAACCCCTCCTCCTTCAGCTCCAACTCATCCTCATCCGATTCACTCGAAACCCTCAAAACCACTCCAAAGACCGTTTTACCCCGACCGGACGACATCTCCTTCGACCTGGTCCAAGCCTTCAAGCTAATCGACAGGGACAACGACGGGAAAATCAAGCGCGAGGAGCTGGAGAATTTGCTGAGCCGAGTCGGCGGGGCCGAGCCGCCGAGCCAGGACGAGATCGCGACGATGTTAAGCGAGGTCGATGCGGACGGCGACGGGTGCATCAGCTTGGAGGAGTGGGGCGCGATCGGCTCGGCGGCGTTCGCGCCGCCGTCGTGCGACACTGAGCTGAGAGAGGCGTTTGATTTCTTCGACGCCGATAAGGACGGGAAGATCACGGCGGAGGAGTTGCACGCGGTGTTCGAAGCGATTGGGGCCGAGCGGTGCACGTTAGAGGAGTGCAGGCGCATGATAAGCTGTGTGGATAAGAACGGAGATGGGTTCGTCTGCTTTGAGGATTTTTCGAGGATGATGGAGCAGCAGAGATGAACGAACCGTCGACGTTTTGAATGAACGGTTGGCGTTTATCGTGAGGTTCCTCAGTTTTTTATGACTTTTTTGTGTTTTTTTTTTTTGGGGGTTTTGTGATTTTTGTGGGTTAGATTAAATGAAAAGCGTCTGATCAAAAGCCATGAGCAGTTGGACGGCTTGGATTACTCATGTATGAAGACTTCTGTTTTTATCTGCCGTATATATGAGAAAAATCGATTACTCTCTCTTTCATGTCTTTCTGGGTATTATGGTGTCACGGTTCTACTCACGAAGTGACGTTTGTGCACGGGGTGTGACCGAGGGCGAGCTGGCCCAATACGCAGTGTTATTTTAGTGCAATTGTGTCACTACGTTGCTGCGTCGATGTGGTGTCACGGTTCTTTTCACCGGGTGTCGTTTGTGCACGGCGTATATTAGAGGGGGCGTATATTAGAGGGCGAGCTGGCCCAACACTCAACGCTTGACGTGTTGGGAGTGACTATAGGCTGTCTAGAGCTTTGAATAATTTGTTTACCTTTTAGAACTTGACGCGTTGGGTGTCTGGGAGGAAATTGAGTCGATTTGACCAGTGGCGGAGCCACGATTTCCAATCCGGGGGGCCATTAGCCATATGCATTTGATAGCTCCGCCGATGCTAGGATTTACAAGACATTATGATACTAATTTTTTCTTGACCCCCAACCGACAATGCTCTAAAGAAACATATACTAAAAATGCTAAACTTTGAGAAAAAAATTTAATGTTAAAAATGCTAAACTTTGAGGAAAAAATTTAGTGTTCAAAGTTGTCACGTTTTTCGCCATTTAGTAAAAAAAATAGTTACAAACCGAGAGGGAGAGAGAGAGAGATGGGCTAGAAGAAAAAAGAAGTTTGCACCTAGGCAGAATCGACCCCTAGGTGGGAAGTTTGGAGTCAGGAAGTCCAACCACCAAGCTGGCATCTGCTTTAAACTATCCTTACTAAACAGAAGTTACAGAAGAAATTAAGGGGGAGTTTTCCTTTATGCTAAAAGTCACAAAAATGGTTAAAAGTCACGGGCCACTCCTCACATAAAATTTTGAAACTCGAGACAGCACTCTTTCCGCAGCCACGTAAAGTGCGGCACTTCACTATATGGCTGTAGTGCGGTATCCGAGCCATTAATTTCAGAGATTAATGGTTTGGATTCCATCTCAACAATAGCCGGCTACTCTATCCATAGAGGAGAAGTTCTTGGAATGTACAAATCTGCAAGGATCGAGATGAAATCAAGAGCATTAATTGCGTTATGAATATCTCGAATGTCGCCTTACAGGATTGTAAAGGATTATAGTACGACACCGCAATACATGTTTCATTTCCCATTAACTTGCTGTGGAGGTCCTGAAGTCCTTGAATCATCTTGAGGAGATAAGGTATTCGTGATGCAAAGTAGATCTCAACCACTAAACCCTGCATATCATCTTGAGGAGACAAGGTATTGGTGATGCAAAGTAGATCTCAAAAAATTGTATTCGATGATCCAAATCGCTTATTTTTTCTATATCTCTCAATATGCATTTGATTTTTATTAAAATATATGAAATTAATCGAACGGTTCTTTAGAAACGATTTTAGATGCAGGGCTCTGAACGGTTCTTTAGCAGCTACTATCTATTTTGTGTGGATGGAAAGGAACTCTAGGATATTTCAGCAAAAAACTTGTTCGGTTGATCAGGTGGCCCGACTGACTATTGATTCAATCCGAGCTTTTTTAAGCTCGGCTACGAGGATGAAACCCTCTCAGGTTAACAAGCAAATTTGTACAGCTTGGGGGTTGTCTGAGGAAGCTGTTTTGCTTGGATAGTTTTGATATTGTATAGTTTTGCTAGCTTCTTTGTTCATGCTTACGTTGTATAGCGTAGTTGCTTTGTTTAGCTTTCAGTTGTTATACCGGGGCTATCTCCTTGGTTTGTTTTGTTGATTGTTTGGGCGTTATAAAAGTGCAGTACTTATCAAAAAAACATCGATACCTATTTTGAACTTACCTATTAATCGAACATCGAACCAATTAGAGGAGACTAATTAGAAGTATATTATCCCAACTACAGGTCTAATTAAATTCTAAACTTGCCTCAAATATCTAATCAAGCTCCATTAAAACTTTATTGCACAAATATCTTATTCCGGCCGGAGAGGAAATATTTAATCTATCAACACTTCGTGGGTTCTGTCACCAGGCCTCCACCAAAATACAAGTTTTAGCATCGAACTCAAGACCGATGGGATAGAAGCAACCTTATGTTAACTGCCTACAACCAATTTTTTTTGGAATATGCAAGAAATGTAAGTTGTTAGTTGATGTTAGTGAGATTTGACAATTGATCTTGTGCATGTACTCTAACGGTCTAACCAACTTGGCTACCACCATGGGCGGAGGTAGTATAGGGCTGGGGTGGGAACAAATTTTTTTTTTTGCAATCGGCTAAGATCTCCCAAGCTCGATTCCAGTAGTTTATTCAAGAAAATGAAGACTAAATATTAGTTTAAAGACAACCGTAGCTAATTTCTGATATTTGAGAATACGTCAGGTTGTACTTTGATAGATTGCTAAGCTATTTTTATTCTATTTTGATGGATGATCAATTTTGGAAAATATATTTTGACTCTCTCTTTGACTATGGAATGCAAAAACATTGATAGTTGTTATTTTTACTTATTTGTTGAGTGAGAATACGTCAGGTTGTACTTTGATAGATTGCTAAGCTATTTTTATTTTATTTTGATGGATGATCAATTTTGGAAAATATATTTTGACTCTCTCTTTGACTATGGAATGCAAAAACATTGATAGTTGTTATTTTTACTTATTTGTTGAGTGAGGAATGTAAAAATATTTGATGTTGAATTTTTTCAGTTATAATTCGGTCACCCGGAACTCTTAATCTTGGATCCGCCACTGGCTACCACTCGACTTGCATACTTCTAACTAATTAGGTTATATATTAATATATATTATTTACACATAGACATATGTTGTCAAATGTTGATGTCATGTGGAATTAGAAGCAACCACAAAATTATTGTGATTGGTTCTTGAATTGAAATAATACCTTCCTTGGGTACATTTTGAGTGAAATGTAACTTTGTAGTTGATTGTTAGTACTAAACAAGGAGTGATGTCCTATTCCCAACGGTGACGTTTTTGGACTATCTATATTGCATCTGATGCAATTCCAATTTATCAATTTTTTTCCCTTTATTATCCCTTGCATAATTATGACTAATTCTACTCCATTCGGGAAAAAATGGCTATAAAAGAAAAAGTCAAAACCCCTGAATAGATGCAGTGGTAGTTATCTGAGATCCGAGAATCCCAGATAGCGTTTGGATTGGTTCAATTTCCGCCGATTCTTTTGTTGGGCCAGTGTGTATGAGAATTTGTCAAAGTTTTAATTAGGCTTCTTACTAGTAAACTGTGAGATTTTTTTTTTTGCCAAAACGATAACAGATGATATTATTAATCAAGAAACCATTACATCAGGAGGAAACTCCATCCCTAGACAAAGGTTGGAGAAGCCAAACAGGGGGCCTTGGTCCAAAGACTATACCCCGTCCCTTACGAGCCAAAGTATGGGCTACGACATTGGTAGTTCTATGAGCAAAAGAGAATACACAAGAATGAAAACCCCTACTCAATACCTTCACATCACAAATAATCGTTTTCACTTCTTGGCTGACAAGTACTTGATTGTTGATCATATTGATGATAGCTTGTGAATCCCCTTCCACAATCACAGCACGTAGACCTAACCGCTGACCCAATTGAATGCCGCTCTGAACAGCCAAAGCCTCTGCAATCCCGGGACTAACACACCACGGAAGACTCCCATTTGCTGCAGCAACAAAATCCCCATTAGCATTCCTGATCACTATTCCATATGCTCCTATTCTAGACTCATTTTTCCACGCCCCATCCAAATTTGTAAACTGTGAGATTGATCATCCAAATTTGTTGCCTTGTTGGTCCGTTATTTACGGAGATTGTTCCTCACACTCTCCTATTTTACCTTGGCATGAACCCCCCCAAAAAAATTGTGCATTCACAAAACTTGGGAGGTTAAAAATTAGTTCTCAAAATTCATGGTTAATTTTAGAATAGTGATTTTCACACTCCATAAATTTCTATCTGCACTCCAAACCAAAAAGTGGAGTGCCAAAACAGCACTATTACATACACATAAAACATACCCAAAATTTAAAAATTAATTGCCCAGATTCACTTGGAGTGAATTCACTTGGAGTGAATCTGAACCATTGATTTTGTTATTCTGGGTTAATTCAGAGTCTCTTTTCAAGATACATAGCATTTCTGGTGCAAAAATCAATCCCTATAGTTATTTTGTGGAGTGTGAAAATCAATGTCCTTCATTCTAAATCTACTTGGGTTTTGACTATTGGATCTTCACATTTGCCCCTTTTCTCCTTAAGGCTCAATTTGGGTGGCAGAGATATCTTGAGGAGGAATGTAAATGTTATGTTATGTTCTCATGATTTTCTCTGTTTGAAATAGACCGGAATAAAAATGTGATTCTTGATAATATCAGAAATCACATTATCAACTCTTAAGTTAGGTGGGAATCGCTGGCTTGTAGCCCAGTGGCATTTCCTGGTCCTTCCCTTATGGGAGACCAAGGTTTCAGGCCGTCATGGCAATTTGTGGTTCAAGGATATGGACAACCTTTGAACTCTCTGTGCACTAACTTACTAACTACCCCCGCTGTTATATATAGCTTGACAAAAAAAAAAAAATATAGCTTGACAAAAAAAAATATATAGCTTGACAAAAAAAAAAAAAAAGTCAGGTGGGAATTTGATCCCTCCCTACCGTGGAAATCTAGATTTCTAGCTCAATCCTTAAATTAAGGAAAGGTTGATCTAGTAAATTTTCAAATTCTTGAATAAGACTACTAAATTAAATCCAAACACTGGAATCGAATTACTTTAGATTTTAACGATCCAAACATAGCCTAAATTCTTGTGTAGAGTCAGAAGGAGAAACATAGAAGGGAGATATAAAATTGGAGTAAGATCCTAACCATCATATAAAAGAAGAAAACAGAGTCTTTTATACATGAAGGATATGAATCTTGTTCAAATAAAAAAGAAAAAGAAAAAGAAGATATGAATCTATAATTATTAAAAATATGTAAATCACATGCCATCATGTGCCATGATCGATGTAATTGGTTGTGCACTCCTAGTTCAGTAATTACGAATGTTTGTGCACAAAACATCGGGGGCGATGTTTTGATTTAAAATTTGAACATTAATTATCGACCTACTTTTGACCAAAACCACACAGGTCGAGAAGCTTTGACATAATCTAATTCTTAATTAGTCATCAGTTAAAAAAAAAAAAAAAAAGAGCAACGTTAAAATATTTGAACTCAACTACTACCCCACCGACTATCGAGGACAGCCCTGATTCTACACAGTACCCCGCTGTACACAAACTATGCAGTAACCTTCTCCACGTTCAGGGACGGAGTCGAAATTTTACTTTTGTGGTAGCGAAAATATTTACTTAAGAGATAAAAAGACAAACTGCATTATGAGGATAAATGATAAAAAAAAAATCAAGTGGTGGCGAGTCTATATAATTTAGAGATAAAAAATTATTTTCTATATAATAATTATACTTTTTGAAAATCTTAGGGTGGTGGGCGTCACTATTTGTCCCTATCTGGCTCCATCGTTGCCCCCGCATCCCCCCTGTCGAAGTCACATAACAGTTGTATTGTACTCTCCCTCCGTCCCTTTTTAAGTGATCCGCTTGGGAAACGTGTATTTTTGTGGGCGTTAAAAAAGACACATTCGTAGAACATTTTTAATTTTTTTTTGTACGAAATTAAAGTACTCAATGAGCACTTTAATTGGGTATTAAAAAAAATAAAAGATTTTATAGAGAAATATTTTTTAGGGGTTTCAAATTACAAGTATTCCCATATAGATCATTTAAAAAGGGACGGAAGGAGTAGTGTGTAGGAGTATTTTATTCCCTTATTGGTAATTAAAGTCCTACAATTCTTAGAGACGTGTTTATTAAAAGCAAGAACATAAGCAAGAACGTTACTAATAAAATATTTTTGTCCTCGACAGAGTCCGCACTACCAAAGGAATATTTGCACACCATAATAATTAAATGCTACTCCTAACTATTTTAAAAAAATATTGATGAGTGGTACGTACACGAGAATTACTAGACACTGTATTAACTGTGTGAGTCGGTATGAGATTGTTTCTCCGGAAAAACTTCTAAGGAAACCGCGAGCGCCGGATGCGGTTTGTGTTGCGGGTATGTCAGGACCGTGCGATACAGTCCAAATAATGTAAAGGCCTTCGTGCCTTTCCTGACTTCTAAACGTAGCGGATTGCGTGCAACCCCAAAGGGTAGAGTTGCAAAGTGATTCGTAATTGCCTTATCGTAAAGGACTTTAAAAATTTCCCAACCGTGTGGAAAATGAGAAACAACGAAATAAACAAAATCCAACTTTCATTAATGATGATTAACAAAAGTAGGGTACAAGAGATCGTAAGACAAGAACCTAGACTCGTGCTAGACTTGAAGGACGATGTAAAAGATAGACTCAACAAGGCTGGTAGCGTCAACGAGGTTGAGAGGCTTGCAACGGGTTGAGGGTCTTGATAGATAAGTCGTGTGACTTGATTGAAACCGTGAGGTTAATTGGTTGTGGAACCCCTCTTTCGTCTTGAGTTCCTGTATTTATAGGCCCTTGGCGCCAACTTCCCATGTGCTGAGATCCTGCTACGTGTCTTCTTCAACTTCCGTCTTCGTAGATGGCTGCCAAGTGTCTATACTTTGCCAATTTCCCTCTAGAAATGGCAGTTACTAGCGGTTACTCTTTTGATTCTGGCGTTGCAAGAGCCTTTGTACCTATCTTCCTTCTTCCTAGTTTTAAGTGTAGTGGGATGGTGGAGACTTGAGGATATTTGTGAAATGTCGACACCTGGCGTCAACCTCTTTTCCACCTCTCTGTTGCTAAAAATTCTCTTCATGGCCGAACTAATTCACTCATCTGTGAAACTCACTCCCGTATTTTTAGGGACGTGGAGCTTACCATGCTCTTTAATTGCCATTTATTATTTTCTTTATAAATAGCATTTTTAATTTAATTTGGTTTCATCAAGTATCTTTAATAAATCCAATTACCAACTGGGCTTTTGACGTGGGATAGAATGAAGTTGGTGTTGGCCTATTAGGCCTTTGTGCCTAATTAACTTGATGACAAACGAAATTGTCCCTATCGGCCTTGTTAGGATTTCGTGCCAAATTTGGGCACAAGCAGAGATTCACAACTAAGTAAGGTCCACATCACATTGGCGGCTAGCTGGGTACACCCTTATTTTTTATGGTTTGAATCTTAATAGTGTAAGTTTAAGTTGTATTTGAACACTCCGCCAATCCGTTATAAACACCCATCAATCCAATTACTCCGTAATTTATAGATGAACACCTAACAACTGACACGAGTTTAGGAAAAATATGGCAGTCATCCAGTTATCCCAATCTTACCGGACGTTAATTTCTCCTAGCATTTACCAATTCCCAGATCCGTTTTTTTAGTACTCCCAACTCCGTGGGAACCAACCACGGTGTACCGATGGTGCACAGATGAGTTTATGGGCCCACTTTCAAAATTCGCACAAAAAATCCAAGCTGTTCATTAATTTTACCGATGACCTAGTCAAAAATCAGCTTAATGCAAGTGGTGACTAGCTTATGCGGTAGAGCTCTTGCACGCCCTATACTACATCCCGGGATCGAGTCCCACTTCCCCCTCCCCATGTAATAGATTAGGAATGACGAAAGGCAAAAAAAAAAAAAAAATCAGCTTAATCGAATAACTGTAAATAGTTGATCTAGTGTACTCATTTTTTCATTCTGAATAGATTGGACCAACCATTTACAGTTGTTAGATTGAGCTGATTTTTCACTGGATCACCCAAGAAAATATTTTAAAATTAATGAACGGCTCAGATAAATTTTGTAAGCCCGTGAAAATCTCTTTGTCTAATGGTTTTGTTCATTTTTAAGCCCGTGAAAATCTCTTTGTCAAAATTGCAGACGCATATGGTACTAGTAATACACTCCTCCCTCCCTCCCTTCCTCCTCTGCGCTCTCACGGCGATGCTTTCGACTTTCAAGGTCTGGATAGAAAATGAAAGCCTCTCCGCCTTTGCATATGTATGTTTGTTCTTTTTCTCTTAATCTTGTTGGTTTTTCCGATTCTTTGATTCTTTGGTTTTCGATTTTCTACATTGAATTGTACGTAGTAGCTGATATGATTTTTTTCTCTATTTGTCTGTACGTAGTAGCTGATATGATTTTTTTCTCTATTTGTCTGTGATATACTGGACAAAAGATCGAGTATATCGAGAAAAGGATTTGAAATTTTGAACACTAGCCAAAAGCTAGGAACAAGAAAAGGACTGGAAAAAGGAATATCCAACCAAGGGTTGCATCGATGGAGAGTGCAAAAAGAAGAAGATCTAACAAAATGATCCTCCTGCCACCCATATCAAATTTTTAGGCTTCCGATCCCATCAATGTTGAGTTTTTGAAATCCTACACCGCGCATACCTTGACATCAAATTTACCTTTTATCTAAAAGTCTAGGCCTTGTTCGTTTTGGGTTTTCAAGAATCGATTTTCTCAATTATTATTCTTATTTTTAAATATTATTTTCATTTTTCTCTCTATCTCTCTCTAATCATTAATCTCTACTTTTTAATTATTATCCCTACTTATCCTTTTAATCATTACAAAAACCAAAACTCAAACCAAACACAACCCTAATCTTGTGTTAATAATAGATCAGAAATCTCATTCCCTTATGGGGTTAGTTTTGGGTGGATAAATAAGAGGGTTTGTGGTTGATTGGCCTGGATTAGGGAGAGGTTATCCGCTCGGATTAATGAATTATGGACATGGTCTACCTTATTCATATTTAATCCACCCTAGGCCAGATTAAATGGGAGGGGAGTAAATAGTCCGGGTTAGAGCAACCCCAACAAACTCCCTAAATTGGCTCCCATCCCTATTTTAGAGAGCCAAACCCCAAAATTAGGTTCCAAGAGACTCCCTAAATCCCTCCCTAAAATACAAAAATGAATAGTACCTCCCTAAAACCCCCATTTAGGGAGACACTATTCACTTCCTACCCATTTTTTTATTCTTTCTCTCTCTCCTTCCACCTCTTTGCTGGCTGCTTTTTTTTTTTCTCTCTCTCTCTTGTCTCTCTCTTACTTTTCCCCCATATATTATATTTTATTAAAAATAGGGAGGGTAATAGGGAGTGTTGTTGAAGTGTTGATAGAAAAAGTGTCAAGTTATAATAGATATATGCACTGTACACTGCCTAATTTACCAACTCATTGTTGGGGTTGCTCTTACAAATGAGACTCTTAAACCAAGCCATATGCGTGGGCCCGGGATTAAATAGTCCAAGATTTCCAATCCGGCATCCAAATGAGCCCGAGGAATAATGTTGCTAAACACCCAATCATTTCTAGCCTTCCACAAAGACCACAATATTGCATTAAAGAAGACCGTTCCTCAAACATGTTTCTCCATGAGATTTGAGGAGCTAATGACCACCCAGATGTTACAAGAAAACCAGCAATGAAGGAACAAGTGTGTAGGAGTCTCTAGCTAACTCAGAATTACAGAAGGAACAACAAGGCTCTTGGCCTGCAGCTATAACATGCCTTGTGTACAAAAGAGATTTAGTTGCCACTCTCCCAAGAATTGCCTGCCAAAAAAAGACATCCACTCTGGTTCGACCTAAATTCCTCCAAACTGAATATAGAGTTCTTTTTTATGAGAAAACCTAGGTTTCCCAATTGCTATAAACATACTTAACAGAAAAGAATTTGATCAGAGTTGAAATCCCATGAAAAGAAATCCCCCCTTGAATCATTGAAATCGTAACAAGCCCCTGTGCCGCCAACTGAATCATTGAAATCATAACAAGCCCCTGTGCCGCCAACTGCAAGTTCCAAGTAGTCTGTGATCTAATAATCCTCAAATATGGTATTGGAAATGAGTTCTTCACTGAGGCATTACTTAACCAAATCTGATCCCATATGCTGGTACAGTACCATTCCCCGAGAATACCATTATCTTGAACCCTCGTTGAATCACATTGCCAATCTCTGGACTTTGCATTCCCACAGAGCATATAGTCTGCCTTAAAACTGAAACACTTCTTCAACTTGGTACTTGAGGAGTTCAACAGTTGACATCTAAGCCCTATTTTCTGCAAACCACCGTCACCCACATTGACTCTTTTTTCTTTATAGAATCTCCACCAGTCTTTTGATACCCAAACCTCCATATTTCTTTCCTTTGGTCAGAGTATCCCAACAAACCAAATGCATTTTCTTCCTATCCTCATCTCCTCCCCATAGAAACTGCTTCTGCAACTTTTCAATAGGCCACAGAATAAGGAATCCTAAAAAAAGACATGTAGTTTCAGTATGTAGGTCAGCTAGAAAGGTTTGAGTTAATGAGAGCCAATCTCCACCCAATGGACCTTCTCTTCCAATAGGCCAACTTGTTGCTAGTTCCATCCAAATGAGGATTGGCCCCCAATGGCAACCCAAGATATTTCTAAGGTAAGGCTTCCACATATATACTCGGAAAAAATACATAAATTTCTACTTGCAATGAAAAATATATGTATCAATTTTACTCTTGTTGGACTAAGTTTTGTAGGATTATGTATGCCAATGGTAACTAAATGTTGCATGATGACACCATATGTAATTGATAGTTCCTCAAGATTTAAGTCTTAAAATTTGTTACAAACGTTCTACAAAATTAGGAAGAGCCAAAGGTAATTTTCCAATACCGCCTTACGAAATGTTGCTTGAAGATTCCCATAAACTAAATCATCAAGTATGATTGAACATATCAAGAGGAAGCAACATGGTATTAATGCTATTAGGAGTTGTTACTCCCTCAACTATTAAGGGACAAAATTATTTTTACATAATTATATAGCCAATACTTTTTATGAAATGTGAAACTTCGAGATTTTCTTATGATAAAAATTAGATCCGTTTGACCTTAGCAATTACATCACTTGATATGAAACATGGTTAAGCTTAGGCAATCCATTTTCATTTACTACAACTCGAATGATTGTTTACATTTTAACATATGCTAACTTATCAACTCTTGCATGAATAGTGCATGTTTAGTTGCCAAATGCTAAATCTAGCCAAAGAGGCTACTAGATACATAATTCTTGCATGTA
This sequence comes from Gaultheria prostrata, assembly GCA_036023075.1. Classification (NCBI taxonomy): domain Eukaryota; kingdom Viridiplantae; phylum Streptophyta; class Magnoliopsida; order Ericales; family Ericaceae; genus Gaultheria; species Gaultheria prostrata. The sequence goes on from JAXBDA010000972.1 coordinate 48,577, forward strand.
ATTCTTTTTGAAACTTGGTTCTGTTTAACTACCACAAGGTAATAGTACTTATATATAGTTGAATGAATGTTTACGGACATTTGCGAACTTGTCATCTCTTGCATCAGTTGTCAACATCTAATCGTCATCTATGAAATTTAAAAGAAAAGATTCTGGGTAGACAATTGTAATTACCCTTGCCTAGGCATTTACCATTTACTCTTGTTAATGTTAGGTAACCAGTTTCAGTTATGAAAAAATTCAAATGGTTTACCTTTGACATACGTCACCTTGTCATTTCTAACACGGTTTTTCTATACTTAGTCGTCAAATGCTAATCTAGAATTTTACTGTCCCATTGTCTTTACAATACCCCTCAAACTAGAAACTCACAGTTTTAAATTTTAATGGGAAATGCTAACGGGTGCAATGTTGCGCCTGTTAAGGGTACAAAAATGTACACTTGTGGGTCCCACTTGTACTTTAAAAGTGTACTTTATAGTACAATTGAGACCCAATAAATGTACATTTTGGTACCTTTAACGGGCGCAATGGTGCGCCCGTTAGCAAGACCCAATTTTAATTTATATTTGTATACATGGTTAGAATAAGATGATATAGTTGTATTTAAAACAAATTTAACAATCTTTACATTTTGACTTGTCCCAACTTAACTCAACATTTTTCTTGCATGGGAAGCAGAGACGGAGCTATGCTATGGCTATGGGGGGCCAAGGCCACCCCCACCTTGGGAAATCTCATAATTATCTAGTGTATTTTTTTCACATATATTCCTACTTATCTTGTCTGACCCCCCTTATAATACCATGGGAAAACATTATTTTCAAAAATTTAAAAATTATAAAATATATTTTATACTCCAACATTTTTTTTTCTCATTTGGGACCACCATTCGATTCTCTCTTCAAGACAAAACAAAACCCAAATATCTTTCTAAGAGTGAAATTTTGTTGTGGACTCAATCATAGATGACTTGTGGAGTCCAAAAGAGAGCCACATTCTATCATGATACATAGTTGAGGAAACATTTTGAGAAACTTTTGTTTTTTCACTTTGTTACTGTTTATGTTATGTTAAAAACACCTTGATAACGAGTTTAGTATCAGCCACCAGGTATTATATCAATTAAATTTTTGTCATCTCAACCTTGAAATATTTTAAACAATTTGTCGCTATACTGGCCTCCCCGTGTAAGAAATCCTACTTCCGTTCCTGATGGGAAGTCTATAATTAATCGTCCAATACTTAATCTAACCAAAGTGACAACTAACTATAGGACTCCAACTTGTAAGTACCTTTGTGCTCTTGCACAAAAGTTGGGCATTTGCATTTAGTTTCAAGTCCAAGTATAGATCTTCTATTCAAAATCCTTTATCCCTACTTTGATTTCAACCTTTTGCAAGAGTAGACATGGGTAAAATCACATTCCCAATTACCTTATGGCATCTCAACCTCCTGATATGCTTTATACTAGCATTCTCAACATTAGCTGAAAAGGACTACGTACCTGCATACAATGCAAACTATAGCAATGAGAAAAGTGGGGCTCTTCCCTCAACCCATGCATGTATGACCAGATGAAGAAAGTTAGTATATAAGGCCATTTTATTCCCCCAAGCCCAAGAAATGAAGGAGACTGGGTTAGATACATCCCCAAGTTCTTTAAGGTTTCGATTGAAAGCACAAAAAGTACTAGTTAATTTTCGTATCTAAGTCAAACCCATCCTTGACAGCCACAATACTTGTGTTGTGTGATGGTGTTTTTTCTTTCGCTAAAGGAAAGAAAAATGGTAAACTTACTAACAAGCCTTTTGGATTGTGGAAGAGAATGGGAAACGACGTGATTTCCCTCTTGCTGAGATTTGGCTAGGAACAAAATGAGCAAATCAAAATTCAAAATCAATATAACTCTCTTGTTATTTTTCCTCTTTTATCATTCAATCCAATGAAAGATTATTGTTTGAGTTTGTTTTGCAACATTTCCTATCATGCGAAGGGGTTGTAAGGAACCATTTTGATGGATGTGGTTTTCAAATGAAGGTGTTTTATGTGCAATTTTAACCTATAAAGGTTTTCCTATTTGATGGCATAAATGACATTGTGAACACAAATTACGTCTAGCAAACAAATATATACACGAAAAAGATGATCGCACCAACAACACCAACAAGAGTTAGATAGAAGCATATAGAACAATAATTATTAGACAAGTTAGTATTTTCAGTACTTTTAGTTGAAACCCTGAAGGATTTGGGGTTGAGCTATCCCCCAGTCTCCTTCATTTCCTGAGCTTGTGTGAATAAATTGGTCTTATATGGAGTAGTAACTTTCTTCATCACGAATAGAGGCCATATATGCATGGGTTGAGGGAAGAGGCGCCCCACTTTTGTTATTGCTATAATTTGCATTGTGTGCAAATGCGTAATCGTTTTCAGCCATTGTTGAGAGTGCAAGTATAGCCATATCACGAGGTCAAGAAGCCATAAGGAAATTGGGAATTTGATTTTAGTCATCTCTTTTCTTGGTTAATTAAAGACGGGAAAAATGATTTGCATAAAAGACCTGTACTTGATGCAAACGCCTAATTTTTGTGCAAGAACACGAAGGTCTACACGCCATTTATTTAGTTGTCAATTTGGTTGGATTAAGTATTGTAGTTTTATTAAAAACCATCCATGCAAGAAATTGTTGAGTTAAGCTGGATTGGGCACGTAAATTTTTGTTAAATTTTGTTGTAAAGACTACTGTTTCTTCTTACCATAACCATGTTTACCACCAGTAATTACAATTCACCACTATGAGTTCCTTTTGTAAGGAGTATTGTAAAGATTATGGACTATAAATTCTATACTAGCATTAGTGACCAAGTTCAGTAAAATTCTATATTAGCATTTTCTAACCATGTGCTTGTTTCCAGGTATCCTAATTTGAAGAGCATAAGGACCTTATTTACATTAAGCAGGTTAGTGTATCTATATTTTGTCAACCTTAGTATCTATAGCTATACCTTTAGTCTAATCTAGTGGCGATTTCAGGAAGTTATGACTGTGGGGTCATTAACAAGCGTAATATTAATGTCATCTGTTATCTCTTAGTTACTACTTCAAATGTGGAGATGTCAAATTTTTTTGAAGGCTTGTATGACAATTTGACACGTAAAATTTGGCGTTTGACTACTTATCGTGTAAAGGTAGCACCTACCTTCGGCTGGCTATAAGACAGTGACTGGTCATGCCTTCCATGGATATCGGGGTTATTTTCCTAACTCTAATTATCTACTGTATTTGTCTGGTTGTGTTCATAATTATAGTGTTTGATCCCGTATCATAATTGTAGAGTGGTATGTGATTTTTATAGTGATGTAAATTCCCAACATGATTTTCAGATCTTGTTGGCATTGGGCCTATGAATGAAGAAAATTTTGGGTGCAAATAGAGTACCGCATACGGGATGCTCGAGCACATATTTCGGCAGTCCAAATTGGACATCTCAGATTTCTCTCTCTCTCTCTCAAATTAGGATTGTCCAAAACAATTTTCGACGGCCGAGATGGGCGTTAGGTACTGCCACATGATACCCAGCCTGCACTCAAAATTTACTCTTGTTGGACTAAGTTTTGTAGGACTCTATATGCCAATGGTAATTAAATGTTGCATGATGACACCGTGTGTAATTGACAGTTCCTCAAGATTTAAGTCTTAAATTTGTTAGAAACGTTCTACAAAATTTGGAAGAGCCAAAGGTAATTTTCTAATACCGGCTTACGAAATGTTGCTTGAAGATTCCCATAAACTAAATCATCAAGTATGATTGAACAAATCAAGAGGAAGCAACATGGTATTAATGCTATTAGGAGTTGTTACTCCATCAAATATTAAGGGACAAAATTATTTTTACATAATCATATAGCCAATACTTTCTATGAATTGTGAAACTTTGAGATTTCCTAATGATGGAAATTAGATCCGTTTGACCTTAGCAATTGCATCACTTGATATGAAACATGGTTAAGCTTAGGCAATCCATTTTCATTTACTAAAATTCGAATGACTGTTTACATTTTAACATATGCTAACTTATCAACTCTTGCACGAATAGTGCATGTTCAGTTGTCAAATACTAAATCTAACCAAAGAGGCTACTAGATACATAATTCTTGCATGTAATTCTTTTTGAAACTTCGTTCTATTTAACTACCACAAGGTAATAGTTGAATGAATGTTTATAGACGTTTGCAAACTTGTCATCTCTTGCATCAGTTGTCAACATCTAATCATCATCTATGAAATTTAGAAGAAAAGATTCTAGGTAGACAGTTGTAATTACCCTTGCCTAAGCATTTACCAGTTACTCTTGTTAATGTTAGGTAATCCAGTTTCATTTATGAAAAAATTCAAATGGTTTACATTTGACATATGTCACTTTGTCATTTCTAACACGGTGTTTCTATACTTAGTCGTCAAATGCTAAACTAGGATTTTATTGTCCCATTGTCTTTACAATACTCCTCAAAATAGAAACTCACAGTTGTAAATTTTAATTTATATTTGTATACATGGTTAGAATAAGATGATACAGTTGTATTTAAAACAAAATTTAACAATCTTTACATTTTGACTTGTCCCAACTTAACTCAACATTTTTCTTGCATGGGAAGTCTATAATTAATCGTCCAATACTTAATCTAACCAAAGTGACGATTAATTATAGGACTCTGGCCTGTAAGTACCTTTGTGCTCTTGCACAAAAGTTAGGCGTTTGCATTAAGTTTCAAGTCCAAGTATAGGTCTTCTATGCAAAATCCTTAATCCCCCTTTTGATTTCAACCTTCTGCAAGGGTAGACATGGCTGAAATCACATTTCCAATTTCCTTATGGCATCTCAACCTCCTGATATGCTCTATATTAGCATTCACAGTATTAGCTGAAAAGGACTATGCAAATTATAGCAATGATAAAAGTGGGGCTCTTCCCTCAACAATGCATGTATGACCTCTTTTCCAGAAGAAGAAAGTTAGTATATAAGGCCGTTTTATTCCCCCAAGCCCAAGAAATGAAGGAGACTGGGTTAGATACATCGCCAAGTTCTTTAAGGTTTTGACTGACAACACAAAAAGTACTAGTTAATTTTCTTATCTAAGTCAAACCCTTCCATGACAACCACAATACTTGTGTTGTGTGATGGTGCTTTTTCTTTCCCTAAAGTAAAGAAAAATGGTAAACTTACTAACAAGCCTTTTGGATTGTGGAAGAGAATGGGAAACGACGTGCTTTCCCTCTTGCTGAGATTTGGCTAGGAACAAAATGAGCAAATCAAAATTCAAAATCAATATAACTCTCTCATTATTTTTCCTCTTTTTTCATTCAATCCAATGAAAGATTATTGTTTGAGTTTGTTTTGCAACATTTCCTATCATGCGAAGGGGTTGTAAGGATCCATTTTGATGGATGTGGTTTTCAAATGAAGGTGTTTTATGTGCAATTTTAATTGATGGCATAAATGGCATTGTGAACTCAAATTACGTCTAGCAAACAAACATATACACGAAAAAGATGACCGCACCAACAAGAGTTAGATAGAAGCATGTAGAACAATAATTATTAGGCAAGCTAGTATTTTCGGTACTTTCAGTTGAAACCTTGAAGGATTTGGGGTTGAGCTAATCCACAGTCTCCTTCATTTCACGAGCTTGTGTGAATAAATTGGTCTTGTATGGAGTAGTAACTTTCTTCATCTCGAATGGAGGCCATATATGCAAGGGTTGAGGGAAGAGGTGCCCCACTTTTGTCATTGCTATTGCAGATGCGTAATCGTTTTCCGCCATTGTTGAGAGTGCAAGTATAGCCCTATCACGAGGTCAAGAAGCCTTAAGGAAAGTGGGAATGTGATTTTAGTCATCTCTTCTCTTGGTTAATTAAAGACGGGGAAAAAGGATTTGCATAAAAGACCTGTACTTGATGCAAACGCCTAATTTTTGTGCAAGAACACGAAGGTACTTACAGGCCATGTATTTAGTTGTCAATTTGGTTGGATTAAGTATTGTACGTTTAGCCATCCATGCAAGAAATTGTTGAGTTAAGATGGACCGGTCAAAACGTAATTTTTTGTTAAATTTTGTTGTAAAGACTACTGTTTCGTCTTACCATAACCATGTTTGCCACCAGTAATTACAATTCACCACTATGAGTTCCTTTTGTAAGGAGTATTCTATATTAGTATTAATGACCAAGTTCAGTAAAATTCTATATTAGCATTTTCTAACCATGTGCTTGTTTCCAGGTATCCTAATGTGAAGAGCATAAGGACCTTATTTACAGTAAGCAGGTCAGTGTATCTGTATTTTGTTAACCTTAGTATCTATAGCTATAGCTTTTGTCTCATCTAGTGGCGACTCCAGGAAGTTGTGATTGTGGGGTCATTAACAAGCGTAATAAAAGTCATCTGTTATCTCTTAGTGACTACTTCAAATGTGGAGATGTCAAACTTTTTTAAAGGCTTGTATGACAATTTGACACGTAAAATTTGGCGTTTGACTACTTATCGTGTAAAGGTAGCACCTACCTTCGGCTGGCTATAAGACAGTGACTGGTCATCCCTTCCATGGATATCAGAGGTTATTTTCCTAACTCTAATTATCTACTATAGTTGTCTTATTGTGTTGATAATAATTATAGTGTTTTATCCCGTATCATAATTGTTGAGTGGTATGTGATTTTAATAGTGATGTAAATTCCCAACATGATTTTCAGATCTTGTGGGTATTGGGCCTATGAAAGAAGAAAATTTTGTGTGCAAATAGAGTACCGGACACGTGGTGCTCGAGCGCACATCTCGACCGTCCAAAAGTGTTTTGGACGGTCCAAATTCCTCCCTCCCCTCTCTAAATTGCCGAGATGGGTGCTTGGTAGTTGGTACCACCAGCCGGCACCCTAAATTTTCTAGAATGAATGGGTGAGCATTATGTGGAAATTGGGCGGTTTGGCATTATATGGTGAGCGATACTAATTTTTTTCCCCTATTCTGCAGTGCCTTATTATTAAACTACCTTGCACCACACAACAAATCTGTCTGGATTTGAAAACTTGGGTTTCTAGACAGATTTTCCTGAAATATTCATTCAAAAGGTTAAGGAAGGGTTGATGTGGTGGTAAAGGCCTAAAATTTACGTGTTTTCTTTCTCCTAAAATGCCCTGTTCAACTTTCCCGTGTCAAGGCCACCTCACCCCAACGCAGAGGGGTGTGAAATTGTGAGAGGATTTAGAGGATTTGTTCAAGCAACGCGCAAATTAATACTAGACACCTTGCATTACAAAATAAAAAAATCTTAATTAAGCGATAGACGAAAAATTCCTGTTTATAGGAAGTGACTGAAAACTAGGGGTGGGCGTCAGGTCGTGTCGTGTCGAATCAGGTTCGTGTCGAAATGACTATTTTACTAATCGTGTCGAAAAACTGAACCCTAACCCGACCTGCTAATAATCGTGTCGTGTTCGGGTTGACACGGTTAACTTGTAAACGACCTATTTAGACAAATTTGACCGGAACACGACACGAAATGACACGGTTAATTCGTGTCATTCTCAGGTTATGCGGGTTAATTCTCGGGTTATGCGGGTTAATTCGGGTCATTCTCGGATTACCGTGTCGACACGAATAGACGAATAGGTTAATTCGTGTCATTCTCGGGTTATGCGGGTTGAACCCGAACATGACCTATTTATTAATCGTGTTCTCGGGTCGTGTCATATACGTGTTTCGTGTCAGAAATACTCAACACTAACCAGCTAACTTCGTGTCGTGTTCGGATCGTATTATCGTGTCGTGTCATAAATTCTCACCCCTACTGAAAACGTTTTGCAAAGGATTGACGTCAAATGGGCCTCTAATGAAAAAAGACTAGTCAGTTGCCTGTGCAGGGGGCGCGCAACTTGGACCAATATAAAGGTTTATTAGCAAACTGGGGCATTTTTTTTTCTTTCTCCATTACAGTGGGCCATGGGGGACCCTCATTGATTAATTTAAAATTCAACATTAGAAAACTATTACACCTTTTTTCATTTTTTTAATCTTACTGTATATTGGTGGGATGATTGTTTTTTGTTAGCATACAATTATTTAAGTTTCGCAGAATCCACAATTTTTTTTTTAACGGTTAACCATAAAGTAGTTCATGATGGAACCGACAGATATTTTTGACTAACGAGATTGAAATACTGAGAATATGAGTTTGATATGTGGAACTCAACGTTAAATGAAGATGCAAATAAAACTTCATATGACGTACTTGAGGTGACTCACGATAAAATAAAAGAAAAATCGGAGGATGTAGATCTAGGGTTATGAGTAAAAAGGAAACTATTTAAAGGACACTGACGATTATGAAACTAATCTTACTAATAGACAAAATGAAGACAATTTTTTGATAAGTTGAATGTGTAATACTTGCTATCAAATTGAAAATTAGGCTTGGACAACCCAAAAATTAGGACTGACCGTGAGTATTGAAGGGGAAAGTAGCAGCAACAACAATATAAATACTCAATGGGGTTCGCGATTTTTTCACTGTGATTCTTGATTGGTCGAGGATGAAGCATCCAAGGACTACTTTAATGTAGAGAGAGAGAGAGAGAGAGAGAGAGAGAGAGAGATTGATGGAGGATCTGGTGTGAGATGGGAGCAATGGACGAGAGAAGTGAGGAAGAAGTGAACCGTGCTTAAAACAAATAGTAAAATAATAGACCTTTTTTTGAGCAAAAAAATAATAGACCTTGAGTGTACAGCACCTTCGAGTAAATTGGAAAGGCACTGTGGCTCAACCTAAATTACCTACCCATTTATTAAGGCAGTACATTTTTAGAGTTTTGGTTAGCTTAAATAGCTAGATATTGCATTTTGCGAGACTCTTGGGCTTGCCCTTACAATTCACAATTGTTTCCGAGCATTATTCAAGAAACTTGACTAATTTAACTGTTTCAGAATTATGCTCGATGGCAAGTGGTGGCTAGCTCATGCAGTAGAGCTCTTAGATGCCCCACAGTGTATTCCGAGATCGAGTCTCCCTCCCCCCATGTATTAGATTAGGAATGACGAATGACAATAAAAAAGAAAAAAGAATTAAGCCCGATGTCTCATGCCCGCTGAATTTACGTTGGTAACATCTTGGAACATAAACCTACGGAATCGGCATGCAATTATGGACGATAAAAGTGCCGTCAGTATAACACACCGGCAACTATGTATGTAGTTGTGTTTGAATAACCATGTATTTAGGTTAGTTTATGCGCAATTCGACTAAACTTGGGGAACAATAAATTAATTGTCCACTAGCGGGGGCCCCACTCAAAGTTAGAACAAATGCTCTATATGAACTGAACCCAAAAGATTTGATAGAATCTAAGAAGTTTTGAACTTGAAACCTTAGAAGAAAGTAAACACGTATGACCCAGACCTTGACCACTGACAAAAAAAGAAAAAGTAACTGGCCATCAATGAAGGGTCGGTTGGACAAGGTCTAGGTTCGAGCTCTCGCGGTCCTGTATCGGGGCTAAACATACTTCTATAACACCACTCACATGTGGTGAGTTTCGTTCCGATGTAGGTGCGATAGAATACCTTACAAATAGTGGTGAGGTGTGACGACGAGACAATACACCCTGACGGAGTTCATGGCGCTACTTGAGCACAAAAAAAAAAAAAAGCTAAAAGAAAAAGGAAATTACTTTTAGTAGTTATATACTGTATACCATTGCTTCTTCTTTTCTTTTTTTTTTTGATCCGATCTACCATTGCTGTTAACATGATGCCAAACACAAAGAAGAAGAAACGAATGCTTTTTTGTAGCTGTCAACCTTTGGTAAAGTGATGTCGGGAATCAGGACCCAATTTTCTCCATCATCCCAAGCAACTTTGAAGCCTATTGATGAAGACACCTGGAAATTAAGAAGCTGAAGATTTCCATGGATTATTTTGGATTCTTTTCTTGTTATCTCATTTGGGCAGTGATCGATGAGATGCTTATCGTGAATTTTGGGGATCCTTAATAACAAAGTTTGGAATAACTCTCTCTTGCCCTCCGTGTGTAGCTATACCGTGGTGGGGTGTTACGGCTGTGGCGGATAAATGATTGTGATGGGCGGCGGTGAATTTTTTTTTTCTTTTTTCTAGTGAAAAATGGTGGTGGAATTAGAAATGAATTTGAGCAACCAGTTTACCATGTTTCTATGTTAATGTAATAAATTTATCATTCCCGTTGATATATTAGTGAGCAATGTAATGAATTTATCATGTTTCTATATTAATGTAATAAATTTACAATGTTCGTCAAAATTAGATCTTATATAGTCAAAATAAATATCAAATACTAGTAAACATGGTAAAATTGAGGCAAAACACAAAGAAGGTTAAGCATGGTATATCCCCAATTTTGAATCTTACATGGTAGATTAATTCTTCGAGTAAAAAAGTTAAAGGATGATAAGTGTGATCAATGTTAAGCATGGTATATCCGCGATCTTGAATTTTTTCTCAATTAAGCATTGAAATAGTTCATCAAATCTTTCTTAATTAGGAAATTACATTTATATAAATCTTCTCAAGTTCCCTTAAATTAGGCAACTATAGTTACTTATATTAATACGTATTATTAAAAAAGGATGCAGGTAAATACATCAGGGCAGGTAATACATAATTCACTTTTTAATTTTAACCAAAAAATTGAATTCGTGATTGGCAACAGTCAAAAGTTTTGCAACGGTCGTAAGTTTTGCGAGGCAAAAGCCTGAAGTTGAGTCCCCACCCCCCCTTTAGCTGAAGCTATACTCAGAATCCATGGCTATTCAAATCTCTCTCTCTCTCTCTCTCTCTCTCTCTCTCTCTCTCTCGTCTTCCCTACATCCAACCTTATTCACTTTTAACTCTCTCTTTCTTGCTAGTCTCTCTCCCTCGGCTGCTGATCATGGTTGGGGTTCAAGATAATTGATTGCAGTAACTCTGGTGATATCTCTCTGTCTCTCTCTCTCTCTCTCTCTCTCTCTCTCTTTGTGTATTCCTGCTTCGAATTGTGTAGCTAGACTTCTCCTCATATCTGCTATTTGCTTTCGTTTTTTTTTCCTGTCCTTTTGCTATCAATCTTGCTTTCTTCTTTAATTTGCCTCCTCTTGTTCGATTCCATAGCATACATTCGCTTTCACTTTCAGCTCGCTCTGCTATTTTCTTTCGTTCTTGGTCTTTTGCTTTTGCATCTTTTATTTTGTTTGATTTGTTTGGAGTACCAAAGGAGAAAAAACGGGAAAAAAAAAAAAAAAACCAACAACAAAATCAGTGAGAAAAATATAAAGAAGTGAGAGATGGCTGAAGCCTTTGCTCTTGCTTGTTTGGGGAAAATTGGGGACAATGTTTTGGGGAAAATAGGAGATTGCTTGGTCGCTCCAGTCAGGCGTCAATTTACTTACATGTGCTGCTTCAATAGCAACATCACGGAACTTGAAACTCAATTGAAAAAGTTGGAAACCACAAGACAAGGGGTTCAAATGGGAGTGGATGAGAACATTAGGAACGTGAGGGTTGTTGGACCTACTGTTGAGGCTTGGCTGACTAGTGCGAATGAGGTCACAACTGAGATTCAGGGAATTATCCGAGACAAGGCCAAAGTCAAGGAAGGGTGTTGGAATGGGTGGTGCCCCAATCTCAAACTGCGTTACTCGCTGAGCAGGAAAGCCGTGAAGAAGACGATGGTTGTCGTTGACCTTTGGAAAGATGGCGACAAGTATACTCAGTCATCCTACAACCCTCCTTCTGCATCCTTGGAGACCATACCCAATAGAGATTTTAAGGGGTTCGAGTCTCGAAGGCTTGTCGTGGAACAGATCATTAAGGCCCTAAAGCATGATGAGATCAACTTGATCGGGGTTTGCGGGATGGCAGGCGTGGGCAAGACAACTATGGTCAATGAAGTTGCAACAAGAGAAAAAGAAGAAAATCGCTTTGACGAAGTTGCAATGGCCATTGTCGGCCAAGAGCCAATCCTATCCGATGTTCAAGATTGCATTGCAGACGTGCTTGGTTTGAAAGAGCTTCGTGAAATGAAGAGCCCGATAGCAAGAGCTAATCTCCTACGTAAGAGACTTGTACAGGATAACAAGAAAGTCCTTGTTATACTGGATGACATTTGGGTAGAATTTGATCTCCAAGCCATGGGAATTCCTTTAGAAGGTGCCAATAAGAATTTCAAAATGCTTTATACATCGCGGTCTAGAGATTTATGGCATGATGTACGAACTAAAAAGGAGATCCCTCTTGAACTCTTGTCAGAAGACGAAGCATGGCAACTATTCAGGGAGAAAGCTGGTGATTTGGCTGATGCTCGAGATTTGCAACCAATAGCCAAACAGATTGTGCGTGAATGTGGATGTTTACCGCTTGCTCTAGTACTTATTGGAAGTGCACTTTCGAAAAAAAGTGGGAGAAATTGGGAAGGCATGCTTGATCGGCTAACTTGTGCACGTAGCACTCCTGCGAATAATCAATTGCATTCACGTCTAGAGCTGAGTTACGAATTTTTAGAAGATAAGGAAGCTAAGCGCCTGTTTTTGCTTTGCTGCATATTTCAAGAGGATGAGGATATCCGTATTGAAGATTTGGCCAGATATGGATTCGGGCTATCACTTTTTGATGGAATAAATGAAATGGCAAAAGTAAGGCGTCTAGTTTTTGATATTGTTGATGATCTAAAGAGCCGTTATTTACTGCTAAACGGTGAAAAAGTAGAGTGTGTAAAAGTGCACGACGTCGTGCGCTATATGGGTATATCTATTGCGTCTAAAGATAAATATGCTATTGTAAGCCATGGTGCAGTATCTGAGTGGCCAAAGACGATCACACATGAGCATTATATTGCCATCTCGGTGATATCGGAAAAAATTAAAGAGCTTCCTGAAGGATTGACGTACCCAAATCTGGAGTTTTTAATGTTACGATGCCGCGAACTTGAGAAACTACCGCCTGACTTTTTTGAGGGGATGGGAAAACTCAAAGTTTTGGAACTTAAAAATTTTCATGGCATCCTAACATTTCAACCCTTGAAGAATCTTACTACGTTGGCTCTTGAAGCATTTTGTGGCAAGTTGGATAATGTGCATGTAATTGGAGACCTACTGAATCTAGAAATCCTCAGCTTTCGCGGTTCCAAAATCGAGGAGCTACCAGAAGAAATCAGGGAATTGGTAAAATTAAGGTTGTTAGATTTGAGCAGAATGGATTGCTTGGAGCGAATACCGCCAGGTGTCTTAGCATGCCTGGTTCATTTGGAAGAACTATACGTACACAGTAATTTTGAGGATTGGGCAGGAGAAGGCCAGAAAGAAGGGAGAAATGCAAACCTAAAAGAGTTCGAGTCCTTGTCCCATTTAAACACTTTAGAGATAGTGATAAAAAAGCATGTAGTTGTCCCAAATCTCCCCATACTTGGAAAACTGAAAAAATACAAGGTTATACAAGATGAGTTATGGGAGTATACCAGTTGCGGAGTGGACAACCCATACGAAAGGCAATTGATGATCACGCAGTGGAATTGGGATACCCCTGCAGGTCGTGGAGGAATTGATACGCTCTTAAGGAGTAGTGATTGTCTATTTCTCAGAGAAGGAAGCAATGATCTGGTGCAGTTACTACTCCCGAATGGGGTTGATAGGCTCCAACAACTGAAGTATCTGGAAATTGAGGACTGTGATACACCAGAATATCTTGCCAATACTATAAATCCAGTCCAACCACCACCTAATGCTACTACTGTTTTCCCTATCCTGGAGGAATTGCATCTGGATGGGGTGCGTAATTTAAGAGAGATATGTCACGGCCCAGTTTCAGTGGGTTCCTTTGGGCAACTGACTAAAATTAGCATCTATAGGTGTGAAAGATTGGGAAATCTCTTCCAGCTACCAATTGTGGGACATCTCGCTCAACTCAAAAGTCTTACCATAAAGCACTGTGTTAAGATGGAAGAAGTTATTGGAGAAGATGTGCAGGTTGCACCCAACAGAATCGAGTTCCCGAAGTTGGAATACTTGTGTCTTGACGATCTACCTAGTCTCATAGGTTTCTGTGGAAGGATTGACCAGATTGATTTCCCTAACTTGAAAGCACTGCTACTTGAAGATCTAAGAAAGGTCAACAGCTTGTTCCACAACAACAATAATCTGTCTTCCAATTCAAAGCAAAACGACAATATTGTCTGCTTCCTTTCTCTTTTCCCCAAAAAGGTATCCCATCTTTTCTCTTTCTTTTTGGTAATTGATTTTCACACCCCAAATTGTTATCCACATCCTTTTTTTTTGTCTTTTAGTGAAATTTTTACACATGAAAGGTTCACTAAAAGACAAAAAAGGAGGGTGTAAAAATCATTCCCCTTTCTTTTTCTTTGTTAAATTTTCAAGAAAAGAAATGTTGTGATTGCTATACTGCTTGGAAAACAAGTACTCCATGGCCCATGCATTGTTGAAGTTGAAAGGGAAACAATTGAAATTTAAAACATAAAGAAACATGTGCTTAATATTGTGTAAAAGACTAGCATCACCAAGCCTTGCCCATTTTTCTACCCAAACCCAAAATTTGAGTAACTATCTTAAAAACTCATCTCCATTGCCATACCTATTTCCCCACCCATTTTGAGTTTTACCATTTTCCTTGTCCAAATTTGGGGAGAACCAAATCCATACCCAGTTTTATCAACATTCTTTTCACTTTCTTATTATTTACAAATATGTAATTTTGATCCATACTTTGGAGGAAAATTAAAACTCGTGAAACGCTAGATTTGGGTAGAAAAAAGGTATAGCATTCGAGAGACATACCTAATGAAACTTTTGACCCAAATTTTCTCAAAATAATTGTTATTCTTTCACCATAACCATACATTATCCACTTACCATGTAGGCTTTGAGCTACTGAGCGGTAACTCATGCAAAATTTTAACCCAATAATTTGCAGACATTATATAATTGCACTGACCAAATGACTTGTTTGCAGGTTTCATTACCTAACCTGGAGGTTCTAAACATCTCCGAGCTTGAGAATCTGGAAACACTAGGACATGGTCCACTTCCAGTGGGGTCATTGCTCAAACTGAGAGATTGTTCGGTGCGTGGTTGCAGCAAACTGCTCTGTGTTTTTCCATCACAATTGGTTCCGATGCTGCGAAATCTTGAGAAACTCACCGTCGAAGATTGTGACTTACTAGAGGTAGTCTTTGAATGGGACGGAGTGGACTCTAACGAACCAAACCCAGAGCTAAAAGTTATCGAATTACGTAATCGGCCCAAATTGAATTATATTTCAAAGAGAGATCCGATGGACTTCAAGTACATTCAGAGGCTAGAGATTTCCAACTGCGATAGCTTGAGGTATGTATTTGGATCTACCATGACGAAGAGCATCCCACAACTCCGTGTGCTGAGTATATGTTTTTGCAAGATGATGTCAGCAATTGTTGCAGAGGAGAATGGGATGGGTGAAAGTTCGGTAGATGAAGTTAAGTTCCCTCAGTTGGAAAGATTGGAGCTTTGTTATCTACCAAACCTTATGAGTTTCTTCCCGAATGCGAATGCTAATCCGGCAAAATCAACTGACCAACTCCATAACGCAATGCAACCTCAACCCCTCTTCAACGAAAAGGTAAATGGAAAGAGACAGTCAATGTTGACACACTTTTGAGCTACTCCAAGTCTCCTAGCTTTCTACTACTGGGAGTTTTTTTTTAGTTAACTGATTTTTCCACCCCTTAAATTGATATGCACACCCCTTGTTTTATCTTTTAGTTAAACTTTTGCACATGAAAATTTCACTAAAAAACAAAAACGGGAATGTAGATATCAATTTGGAGGTGTGGAAATCACTTCTTTTTAATTTTTTAAAACCAAGTGAAGTGATTGTTACAAATCATAATGCTTTGCAGGTTGCCTTTCCTAGGTTGGAAAGGTTAGATCTAGCCCGCTTGCCGAATGTGAGTGACATATGGTGCAGTGAGGTAGATTCGCCCCTTACTTTCTTGAATTCTTTCCATACATTATGAAAATAATATATAGCACTAAAGAATCCCGCGGTGATAAAAGAAAGGCCAAAATTTACATTGAATTATTATGTAAAGATTTTTTGGTTGAAAGCTAAATTGTTGGGAAAATTTTAAAAAACTCTCCAAACTTTGACTTCAATGTCTCAAACACTCCCAAACTTCATTTAATTTCAATTAACCTCCCAAATTATAGCTCTTTTATTCAATCAACCCCCCATCTAAGTCTGTTAGCTCCCTAACGGATATCGCTGAGTTGGCCCTAACGGCTCAATTAAATCAACCATGTGGCTTGACACACGTGGCGCCACATATGCACTATGTAAAAAAAAAAAAAAAAGCCAAATGATAAAAAAGGGAAATAGAAAATGCAATAATGCCTCAAAATCTCTCTCCTTCGTCCCAATCTACTCCCCCCACCACCCATTTTCACAAATTGATCGAATCCCTCCCTTTAATTTGCTATCCTTTTCTTTCTGATGGAGACCATAATTGATAAACGAAGGAAACTCCATTCACTGCTTGATGTCTGCAATTGAAGTATGAGAATGCATGAACTTTAGGCAAGCAATTGA